>ML842730.1:17779-32074 GCA_009831015.1 Picea engelmannii
GCTCCAAACACAATACTTCTCTTCATGTTTCATTACATTGCTTGAACCCCTTTATATAGTGCTACCATCACCTAAGAACATTCTAGAGGAGGAATCTTCCAGAAGTAGAACCTTCTAAGAAGTCCTCTTACATTTATTATATCCAACTACCATAGAGGGCCTTATTTAATAATATAGTGGACCTAGTCCACCTTACATTGAATGACCTCCACTATTATCACTATGGGCCCTCTGAGCCCTTGTTAAGAACCTGAATAGATCTACAAATATAATCACCACAAATACTGAATACACAATAGATCCACAAGCAAGATAGAAGAAACCACACTTTATTAGAAGAAAACCCTTGAGGTAGGGCAACACCATACAATGGATCCTATTATGGAAGGGATCCTCTCCTGTTCACTTGCCTCTTCGAGGGGGCATCCTCCTATTGAGCTATCGCTCCAAATACAATATTTCTCTTCATGTCTCATTCCATTGCTTGAATCCCTTTATATAGTGCTACCATCACCTAAGAACATTCTAGAGGAGGAATATTCTAGAAGTAGAACCTTCTAAGAAGTCCTCTTACATTTATTATATCTAATTACCCATTTAATATATCTAACTACCATAGTGGGCCTTATTTAATAATATAGTGGACCTAGTCCACCTTACATTGAATGACCTCCACTATTATCACTATGGGCCCTTTGGTCCCCCCCACTACCTCTCTAGCTACCTTACATAATGTTTCACTATGATTAATGAATGAATGAATGAGGCCCGAGTTGATACCTCCTACCATATACTATGTTTTGGATGTATGTTGTTATAGATGTTAGACTGCGCGTTATTCATAAGAATGTTGTTAGGAACGAACAATTTCTAATGCACAACTCTTAGCAATTGTTTCCTTTTAATATTGTTCCTTCATGCTATGCATAAACATTCAATCTCTGTGCTTCTCATGGAATATTGGGTGATACCTTATTCAATCCCTGAATATTGAATATGTTGACACTAATTGGGTATTTTTTGGTAAATCCTTTTGAACCCTAGGTTTAAAACCCCAAGCCAACACCATCAAAATTCGACAAGGTTGACATGACCTTATGAAGATATGGACATCAACAAATATACTTGGCCAATAATAACCACCCCTCAAAATATTATGGGTCACGGTTCTTGTTGTGTGGTTTCCACCACATAGCCCCTTGCAAAATTCATCCATGAAATTTCTAGAATTTTTGGAGTCTACACATCTAAGGATCAATAATTCAAGATTCCTCCATCCCAAACCTCAATGAATGAAACAAAACTTAAAGGCTCTTAACCTTAATGCTCTCCTCTTATGATCTATTAGGTGGTTAGGAAATGTAAGATTCTTAACGTTGTAAATGATGTTAGCGTACCATTCATGCCGCTCTCACTTCTTTATCACCAAGGAGATAACAAAGAAAATTACTTCTTTGATACCAAGAGCATATTCATTTCTTTTAGTTAGTATTTGGGCTAACCCTTGCCCCTTTACCAATTTGGTAGGCCTGATCTCTATGTCCTATTATTGAATCTTTGCCACACATTTTAATCTAACCCCTAAGGAATCATGTTGAGCTAATATATCTTTCACCATTTAATGGGGCATATAGGGCACTACCTTAGAATATCCATCATATGCCCTAAAATGCTTTAAAGATTTCAGAAGCACATAAGCTTGCTTCTCCATAGTGGCATATTTTAATGCCACATCCCTAAGGTATTTTCTCATGAAAGATATGGGTTGATCTTCACCTTGATCATTTTTATGAAGTAAGACACCTACTATAGTGTTTTTGAAAGAAAAATAAAATATTTGGAAAACCTTTGAAAATTCAGGGATTACTAGCATCGAGGATTACACAATTTCTTCCTTAATCACTTAAAAGGATAAATTTCCTTCATCATCCCATCTAAACTCAACATATTTCTTAAGCAACTTGCATATATGCTTCGTGATCTTGGTAAATTTTGGAATAAATTGTCAAATGAAGTTTATTTTTCTAAAGAACGATTGAAGCGTTTTTTTGTTCGGGGGAAAAGAGATTGCTTTGATATCTTCAATTTTTTTTGGGTTGACCTTTACCCCATCCTTTGAGAATATGTGTCCAAGGAGTTTCCATTTATTAACCCTCAATATGGACTTCTTTGGGTTCAATGATATTCAATACTCGTGGAATCGCTCAAACACTTGCTTAAGATGATTAATGTGGGACTCTCTTTCCTTTGAAAATATAGTGAGATATTCTTGATACATTTTTATTATCTTACCCATGAGGTCCATACATGCATAGTCCATGGCCCTTTGAAAAGTAGCACTTGCATTGAATAATACAAAAGGCATCCTTATCTATTCAAAAGTTCCTCAAGGTGTGGTGAATACATTTTTGTGTTGATAATACTTGTTCACCCATGCTTGGCTATAACCTGAGAATCCATCTAACATGGAAAACATTGTTGATCCTATAATCCTTTGTAATAAATGCTCCATGCTTGGTAATGGATAATTAAACTTCTTTGATAATACATAAAGTCTTATCTTACCATTATTTTTCCTTACTATCATAAGGTTGGATACCCAAGATGAATGTCTTGTGGGAGCATTGGTGTTGGATTCAAGGATCTTTTGCAACTCTTTTTGAATGAGGTGTGCCCACTTAGGATTTATTTGTCTTAACTTTTGATTGAATGGTTTGACATCCTCCTTCAAGAAAATAGTATGTTGGATTATATCACCCTTGTAATCCTCTAAATAATCATATGATCAGGCACAAATATCCCTATATTCTCTGATTAAATTTTTGATCTCTTTTCTTTCTTTGCATGTAGTACCCTTGCTTATATTTGCAAGATTCGAGCTACCAAGGGATCCTATTTTAATTTCCATATAATCATAAGGCTTTATCACCTCATTCTTTTGTTTATACATGTCATGTCTGTCAAAAATATTTTCTAAGGAAACAAGAATAGTGGGAAGCTTGTATCTCTCAACTCTTCTTGATACTCTATCCATTCCTTTCTCCAAGCTATCTCATTGTCTTAAAAATATAGTAGGTTGTTCATATATCTTATGATTTGGGCATCATCATGAAAAACCTGCCAATGTTCAAAATTGTTGGGGATGGATGGTCTGAATATAATCTCTAACCTACCTCCTTCCAACAAATCCTTACAAGGTTGGAGAGTTGAAGCAACAACTACCAAGGCATCAAATTTTATGTTAAACATTCTGTATTATGCTTCTATGCATAGTGCATTAAACAATCCCATGGTATTCCAAACCACATTCTTGTACCTTTTCAACCTATCATCCCCGCAAGCAAATTCCTCCTACATTTTCTTAATTATGAAGTCAAAATTGCCTTCTATTTTTAAAATTTTGATTCCCATATCCTTGAATATATTCAGTCCTAAAAGAAGGGCTTCGTAATATACTACATTATTCCATTGATTTAAATTTTAATCTAAACACATAACAAATGACCATACCTCGGGGGGATGTGAAAACTATCCTTGCATCGGCCCTCATTTTGGACTTATCTACATCAAAATTCATTTTCCAAGCCACATTAATATCTTCTTGGTGAGCTAAAAAATGATCTAACATAATGTAAGATGCTAGATCTTCTTCATAACATACCAAATCATTCATAGGATCTTATAGGTCTTCTACATGGTACTTCTTCATTTGCTCACGGTGCAAGGTTACATAAGTGTTTTATCAAGTAGGAATGGTAGAAGAAGATAAATCCATTTGGATGCTAACTCCTAGATTGACAACCCACTTAAGAGACAAAACATTCCCCAAGAATCTAGGACATCTATGAAAAATACATCCATTAGCAACGAGATGTTTAGATAAGCGACTAATTTAACTTGAAGATATTTAATTAGGCCAAACACCTTGATTTCTCTAGAATCCATAGCAAATACATATATTTATGGTTTGGTTGTCTTTATGCCAAGTTGATTCATGACCTTTAGTGACAAGAAATTTGTTGAGGCTTTGGGATCCAACATGTAGTTGTGAAGGAGGCAAGTAATTCACTATGAATTATATGAAGAAGGGTAGATGGATTCCATTCAATTTCGCTTCTTATGTCATAGCTTGGAGGAGGATGGGGGCCATATTCATTATTGTCAATGATTTGATTTTGTTGATTTACCTTTTCTATGCCAATGACTTCTTTTAACTTTATGTGAACTAAGGGCAACTTAACTAGCTCAGCTAAGGAGATGGGGACTTTAACATTACTAACCCAATAAGTTATATCAAATTCCATATCAAGGGAAGTACTTGTTGAAGGTTCCTATTGAGGCCCCTTTGTACTTGGCTCAATGGGTTGAGTACCTTTCTTTTGGAATCTCATAGGGATTTGTTGATCTACTTGAGGGGCATTGCCCTTTATTTGGTAAGTGATTCCCTTGTATCTATTAGCCCACTTTTTTTGAATTTCTTCTTGAGATAGTATTTCACTAAATATTGTAATGGCCTTTTCCACATCCATGCCTTTTTCCTTAACTTGTTTCATGTTCTCTTGAGACAATGGGTAAGAATTCCTTCCTTTAAATAAGTTGTTGCAAGAATCCAAGTATTTGTTACTATCTTGGTTATTCACTTCATTATTGATCATGTCTAAGTATATTGCACAAGTCTTTTCCTTGTGAAAATCATTTTAAGGTTGGGAATATGGAGGAAACTCATAGTTAACCACATTGGTTGGTTCCAACATTGCGGGAGGTCTCTCATTCTGGGGATATATCTGCCATTTCTAGGGGGGAATCTATTACATTGTTGATTCCTTTCCATTTGCACAACCCTATTTTCAAATGCATTGGTTTGTTGAGTGAAATTCATTTCCATTCTCTTCATTACTTTCATAATGGAAACTAAATTCTTAAGTGTTGGCTCAACACTATGCATGATTCTTGTCTTAGGTTCTAACCTAGCTCTAGGCAGGGTTAAAATATCTGGCTTCCTTGCTAAAACCCAATTGTTATCTAAACTTTTGGCTTTGTATTTAGTATCCATTAGATCCATTATATTAGATTCATTTAGGAAGAAACTAAATTTACCTTGGAAAGCATTTAAATAGTACAAGAAGAATGCCCCACAAGATCTGGGTGATGGACTTTATCCCCTACAATGGCACCAAAACGCTACTGCCTAAACTAACATCTAAGTGGAAAATTCTAATCCATAGATGCAACCTTGGGGAAATGGATGGGAGTTGTATCATTGTCATCTCAATACAACTTCCCCTTTAGTTTTGGATGACTCTCAAGAGGCCAAGGGGGGTATCCCTTTGATATACAATTAATTATTAGGAGAGCCTAAGTAAATATCAAGTATGATTTAGTCAAGGAAATCTGATATTTACTTTAACATCAAACCAATTGAATCCCACTAAATATATTCTACATAAAATGTTAAGGATTCCAATAACCAATGACCAAATGCTTTAAGATATATCTTTAAGAGAACAAGCACAAATCACCACATCCACTTAGATGCTTTAAGAAATTAGAAACATTTGGATTAGACCTCAAATCATATTTTGTTATATATGCAATAGAGATATTTTAGATTTGCAAATTATTGATTACCATCTCAAGTCGAGGATAAAACATCAAAGAGGTAGTCTAACACCAATTTAATGAATGTAACTTGCAATAGATCCAAACTGTGTTTTAGAGAACAAATTCAAGTTTAATACAACCACAAGAGATATAATGTTAGATTTAGAGCACAAATTGATCTTAGATAGTATCTATATGTTCTTAAGCAAGGACACATCCAAGGTATGAATTGTCTTGCCTTATATTACCAAATCCGTTTTATGTAAATAATCTTTCAATTTCTAGATTTGTGATAAAATATAGATCAACCCAAGAAAGTAAATGAGCACTTTAAACCAAAATGTCTAGGGTTAGATCATCGATCAAGGCTTCAAGATATTCAAGAAAGTAGCAACCCAATATACTTGTAGCAAGCCTGTATCAAATATACCACTATGAAATGCTAGACTTGAATCAAAGTGTAAATCTAAAATGCTAGACTTGAATCAAAGTGTAAATATGAAATGCTAGACTTGAATCAAAGTGTAAATCTGAAATTCTATACTTGAATCAAAGTGTAAATCCAAATTAAGGTTTTATGAATATTATCTCGGATTTACTTTACTAATTATTTCCTCAAGAAAAAAATATATGCAAAAAGAAAATAACTCGAGGAAAACTTACAACTAGAAATTAGAGATGAAACTTCAAGAGAAACTAATTGCCAAACTATGTGTAGAATCCTTTTCATTCTAGTGGAGTTGAATATTGGACATTGGTCATCTCCAATAGTATAGGCTAATTGGAATATTATAGTCATAGTGAAAAGAAAATAATGGTTGGAGTTATGTGTTGTTTTTTCAATTGAAATTGTGGAAGTTAGATGAACAAAAAAAAGTATTATGAGGTTTGAAAGAAGAATAAGTGATGGTTGCATAAACTATGATTAACTTCTCAAATTAAGAAAAAAAATTCAATGGTCAATAACAATTATATCAAGTTTTAAAAAATATCATAACAAACATTTTACTTTGGCATATTGTTGAAATTTTAAGTTTAGTTTGAATGTTTTTACCCATTTTGAACATTTTTACATGTAATTGTGGAGAGGAAACCATCAACAATGATGTGGAGTAAAATTGTCAATCCATAAATTTTAGAGGTTAAAATTACTTACCCATACTTTTCTCCTATACGGGTAGTTATCATCTCTTCATTCCCTCTCCAATTATTTTGAATAAATGAGTTGCACTACACACATACATACATACATATATGGACTAATCCGTTTCATGCAACTCATTTATTCAAAATGATTAGAGAGGGAACGCTAATAGAAGGTCATAGTTTTTTTTTCTTGCCTTTACAACAAGTATTTTAGCTCCCAAATTAGGTAAACCATTGTACAAATGGTTATTTTCTTTTCTTGGCTTGGCTAGATCATGTAGGTCATGAAAAAAAAAGAGAAACAAAATAATTGTTTTGAACAAAATGAAAAATATGATTTGCTAGATTGGTTTATATATATTATATATATATGTTTAACACTTTTTTTTTATTGATTTCTCCTCATAACCTATATACTTATTTAGTATATATTAAACATGAGTTGACTTATGAGGAGAAAACCATAAATGGAGGAGAAAACACACACACACACACACACACATACACACATATGAAAAACACTTTATGGACAAGAAGAAAGAGAAGTCAAAACTTTCAATATTGGAGTTCTAGGTACTACGTGCAAAAGGGATTCAAATATTTGCATTGATATTCTAATGCTCCATTGGAATCCCCATAATGCCATACGAAAAAAAATAGACGAGCAAAGTGTGTAAGATGTTGAGGTGAAGAGCTTCTCCAGTGAAAAGTTCAAATAGAAGAAAAATCATTTCAAAGTAATTTTCTATGAATTTCTTTTCTTATGAATGGCTTGATTAGTTTTGAGAAATCAAAATCTCTTTTAAATACTTGTATAGGTAAGGGTCTTTGAAATCATAGATGTAGTGTCCCATATGGCTAGTATGGTTTTGTAACATTCGAGGAGGGTGATTGTTGATAGATTATGTATGTCGGACTTATATGTTATGGACTTGGTTGGGTCACTTGAATTATATATATATATATATATGTTTATATATTTGGTGTGATCTTGATCATTGTTGTGTTGAACAAATAGTTGGTTATGGTACTGATCATTGTCATGTGAAACATATGTCTAATTATGATCTTGATCATTACTATGTGGAACAAATAGTTGATGATGATCCAATTGATGAAACATGATTTTTATGGTTATGATGATTAACCTTGCAATGAATAAGATGTGGCAAGGAACTTGGTTGCTTGTCAACATTGATGTTGTAATTTTCCCAAAGAAGAAATGGTTGTGGAAGTCATGTACACATTTGGATAAAATGCGACTAAGTTAATGTTAGGGAACTACCCTCCCTAACCTCTCACGTAGGTAGAATACTATAATTCCATGTAATAAAGGCCAATATTAATAAGGCCTAGAAATAAGGAAGAATAAGTCAAATGTAAGAAGACCTAATAGAAGCTTCCACTTCTAGAAGGATCTTCCTCTAGATTGTTCTTTTGGATAAATAGAAGTAGAGGGTATGAGAAATATTTTCTTGGATATTATTGTAATAGAGCTCTACTCTGCTGGAGGTTTCCCCCTCAAAGAGGCAAGTGAACATTTCTATCAGTAATCAAAGTGCTCTTTCTGGTGTTATTCTGGTATTGTTTTGATTATATCATTGTTTCTCTGCCATTTCTAGCTAAAATATTTATGTTCTACATACTATTTTATATCTAGAATACTACAAGTGGTATCAGAGCACCTTCGTGGGCAAAAAATTGTGGGTTATTTCTTTTTTCAGGGTAGAGATGTATTTCGACGTCTTAAAGCTACAGAGATATGTCGTTACGCGCATAAACCTGCAGTAGAGGAGTCATACATGCAAGAAATACAAGTGGTACCTAAGCACACATATTTTGGCCACCCTTGTAACCACTGTTGCTACCCCTTCGAGTGGTAGCACATCAGACAACACCTATATATGGATTGACCTAGATCTCCTGAATCCCTCCATAGATAAATTGATTGGTCGTCTGACTGCTATAGTGCCATCGAGAATAGTACTCTGGAAGATACTCTCTAGTGCCTGGGTAGTCGGGTAGTATGACTAAGGGCACGATCTAGCCTCCTTAGTTGGTGCCCTGAGATATTGGGCCGAGTACTACTGTTGGACCCCGCACGTATATCAGAGAGCTATAACACAGGGAAAACCCTTGTTTGTAGAAACCCTGAATATCCTACCCTTGGGGAAGACAAAAAAAACAGAATAGATAAGATCTATTGCCGCACAATTGCGCCTTCTACGTTTTGGTTGCAAAATTACTACACATTTCTTCATGTTAAGAATTTGGGCATTTCGTCATTGCAGTATTATTCAGGCCAGAGTATAACTTCACAGAGTAAAAAAACAACGAGTATAGTGGTCCCGCTGATACACTTATTTGGGACCTATCCCACTGGGTTCATCTCTTTGCCTCGATTTCAATGATACCTATCATTTTTAACACAATTTTTTTTGTGGACCTGACCCATCTCCGACACCCTTATTTGGATCTTATCCCTTTGCATCCCCCTTTTCTCCCTAATCCCAGTGGTACCTATCATTTGACACCCTTTTTCTTAGTGGTCCCACCCACCCCTCCAGACCCCTTTTGTTTCCCCTATACCATTTTCCTGCTCCTTTGTCCAAATGACTACCACATGAGCCCAAGAAATCAATACCTTGATTGCCAAAAACCACCAGCACAAGGAAGACATCAAGCATGATAGTGCCAACATTAGCTCCATTAATTCAACTATTGAGATCCTTAAGGAACAATGTTCCCACATCAAAGACCTCAAGGAATAATGTTCCTACATCAAAGACCTCAAAGAACATTTCCTTGGCCATTCCAAGAACCCTTCCTCTTCTGAACAACCATCTTATCAGGATTACCATGACTCTTCCCATTAACAAGGCCCTCATACTACCTACGTTTCCCGGTACCTCCGCCCTCCTAGAATCGAGGTGAACAAATTTGATGGATCAGATCCTACAGGTTGGGTCACCCAAATGGAACATTAGTTTTCTTTGCATGGAATTACTGATGATTTAGCCAAGCTTAGTTGTGGTGTCCTACATCTGGATCCAGAACAATGGAAACGGTGGGAATGGCGAAAAAAGGCACGCCAAGGGTATCTTTCTTGGACATAGTTTGTGGCCAAAATTTATGACCGCTTTGACTCTCACACCCACCATTTAGGCCGTTTGACCAAGTTAAAGCAGTCTGGGACGATGGAAGACTTTATTTCCGCATTTGAGCACTTGGCTTTCATAACGAAGGGCATGTCAGATGCTTTCTTTAGGGAATGCTTTATCAGTGGCCTCAAAGATGAAATTCATGCCCATGTTCTCATGACACACCCCCAAACTTGGTTGGAAGTCAATCAACGAGACAAGGAAGCCAAATAGATTGTGTCCTCCCAAACCCGCAAACCCTCCTTTCCTCCTCGCTCTAAACACACCAAATTCCCCCCTCCTACAACTCCCCTCAAGATCCATAAATTAATGTAGTTTGAAATGGTTGAACGTCAACTCAAGGGTCTTTGTTATAATTGTGATGACAAATATTTTCCCGGGCACAAGTGTAAGGAACAAAAGATTTTATGGCTATGAATGAGGATCTTTATGAAGAGGATGTTGTTGTTCTGCCTGTGGAGGAACTACCACCACCTTTTGACCTCACCCCACCCTCTGAACCACCCAACGCTAACTCAGTGATTTCACTTAATGCCCTCACTGGCTTCTCTACTCCCCAGACTCTCAAATTATTTGGTTACATAAAAAATAGGAAAATCATCATCCTTGTGGACAGTGGTAGCACCCATAACTTTATTCATCGTTGCATTTCCCAAGAAGTCAATTATTACATCCATGTCGTCAATAATTTTCAAATCATGATTGCCAATGGTGGTTCCATGAAATGTGGGGGGAAGATGTGAAAATGTGCGACTCAAAATTGGTCAGTATCACTTGAAATCCCATATGTTTGCTATAGACATGGGTGGTTGTGACATTGTTCTTGGTGTCGAATGGTTACGCACTCTAGGCCCCATTCTCATGGATTTTAAGGACTTAACCATGTAATTCCAACAAGAGGGACAAAAATATAATCTCCAAGGCATCACCGCAGGCTTCCCTGATATCATCAGTTCCCATCGCATGGAAATGCTCCTTAAAAAAGGTAATTCGAGAATTATAGCCCAACTCTACTCCATTCATGCTGTTAAGACACCTTCTGTGCATCCCAACCTCTAATTTGTCCTCTCCTGTCACCATGTTGTTTCTACCCCCCCCCCAATACCTTCCCCCTTCATGTGGAGTTGTTGGTACAGGGATAGACCCAGGGTTCAACTCTAACAATGCACCAGAAACCCTAACTACTGGCCCTTACGACAACAACTATGAAGCAGATGAAGTCTCACCTAAAGTAGCAATAGGGGGGTTGGAGGACATAGGTGTCTACAACCAGAGGAAATTCAAGATGATTCCTAAACAACAACGCAAAATAGACTAGAGATTCTTAAGAGTATTATGCTTAACTTCGCAAAGTAGGTTATATCTTCTTATATTCAACAAGAAAAATAACTGTTCAATAACAATATAAAATGAGTTAAATATCAAAGCATCAACCACATAGGACACAAAGGTTTTACGTGGTTCACCCTCTCCCTAGGGTTACGTCCACAAAACTGTGATTATTGATAGAATATATGAAAATATACAGTTCTATCTGTGCACTTCGCTGCAAATCCTTCTCTCTCTTCCTCTTTATTTCCTCTCCCCATGCACCTAGCTGCAGGGTCGATCTTCACACCCAACTGAAGACCCAAAATACAAGGATACACTAAAATATAACACTTTTACATCTCAACCTCGCTATCACCCTCTCTCTCAACTCTTCTAGACCTCTATTTATAATTCCATGAGTCTTAGAAACTCTAGATCGAAGTCTAGGTGCCAAAACCCTAGGTCCACATAACCTGCATTTTAAGGACTTCACCAACCTGTTCTTCCTTCTTCTCCACTAGGTGCTCCAAAGCAACCATTAGTGTCTTCTTCTTCTTGCTGACTCGTCCATGATCTATCTTCCTTGCTGCTTTGTCTTCCTTGATCTTCTCTTTCAACGACTTTCTTTCCTTTACTTCGCTCCTTCTTTTATGATTCTTTAACCACTTCGACCCTTCCTTGGTTTGTGTGCCTTCCGCGCACTTCATACTTTGTCTTTATTCTTCCTTAATATTCACTTTCTTCCTTAATACATGACCAAGGGTCAACAAACTCCCAACACTCACACGTGACTCACCCCGAGTCTCTGCAAGGTTGAGTCTTCTGTATTACTTTGACTGCAGACTACATAGAGCAGCCTGTGCTTTTTGCTCTGTCCCTCCCTAGCCTGTGCATAATGTTTTTTTTGTGTCTGGTACCTAATTTCAACTGCACTTGATACCTAGACCCTTCTTCCTTTTCTTTTACTGAGAGTTGTGAGGCAACTGGTTGTCACAATACAACTTCAACCGGCTCCCATTCACTAAACCATCCTTCCATTCTCCATTAAGAGTCTTCAACTGCGCAGCTCCACCTTCTGTAACATAGACAACCTCAAATGGCCCAAGCCAATGTGTCCTGAACTTTCCTGGATTCTTCATGAACTTATTGTCATATAAAAGTACCAAATCTCCTTACTTAAATGCTTTCTTCTTGATATGTCTGTCATGGTAAGCCTTTTCTTGTTCTTTTTGTACCTGCTGATGAAATCCTGCAATGAACTTGTCTTCCTCTTGTTCCATCAACTGCGTAAGCCTTTTTTGAGCATCGCTGATGTCATCCGTACATGTAAATGCTGCAATTCTTAAACTAGGAACCAAATATTCCATAGGTACCACCACTTCCAGGCCATAAACTAACTTGAAGGGAATCCACGTTGTTAAATTTTTGCAAGTAGTTCGATAAGCCCATAACACTATTGGAATTATCAAATCCCAATCATCCCTGCTAACACTGCAAATCTTAGTTAGCGATGTCTCCAAAATCTTATTGAAAGCTTCAACTGTACCATTCTCCTGTGGGTGGTATGGTGTGCTCTTCCGATGGTGAACTTTGAACTCCCGAGTCAGGGCTTCAATAGTTTTGTTAATGAAGTGTGTGCCTTGATCACTCATAAGGATCTTCGGGCATCCAAATCTGGTTATGATATCATCAAAGATGAACCGCGCAGCTGTAGTTGCACTACAGTCTTTAACTTCTCTTGCTTTTTCCCATCTGGTCAAATACTCTGTAGTAGTGATGATATATCGAGCACCTGTGCACTTTCCTGGTGGGTTGATAGGTCCCACAAAGTCAATAGCCCATTTCTCAAATGCCTGTAAAGTTAACTGAGGTGCTAAAGACATTTCATCCCTTCTAGAAGGCTTCCTTACTCTTTGACATACATTGCAGGCCCTGTAGTATTCCTTAGCATTCTTATGTAAAGTGGGGAACCAGAGGCCGGCTTTGAGAAACTTCCGCGTTGTTGCTTTCCATTCATAATGTCCTCCTGCGATGCCTTCATGTGCTTCTGTAAGAATCAATGGTCTTTCTGACTCCATAACACATCTTCTTAAGATGTCATCTGGTCCCATCTTATATAACTGTCTAGCTATAAGTTGAAAATCTGCAGTGCAAACTGCTAACTGTTTCTTTTGAATAACTGTATACTCGTGAGGTGCCATTCCCATGGATAGGAACTAGACTACCTCGGTGAAGTGATCATCGACTTTCCTGATGGCCAACAATTGTGCATCTGGTAGTGTATCATCCAAACTGATAGGTTCCTCTCCATGTTCTATCCTGGATAAGTGGTCAGGTCCCTTAGTCATTCTCCCTGGCTTGACCACAATCTCAAAGTCATACTCTTGGAATAATAATAGCCATCTGCACATTCTTCCCCCCAACACTGGCTTGTTGACTAAGTACTTCAATGCAGACTGATCAGTAAACATCTTAAAATGTCCTCCCAACAAGTAGTGTCTAAACTTCTGCAACACATATACCATAGCTAAGCCTTCTCTTTCAGTGGTAGTATAATTTATTTCAGATGTAGAAAGCTTCCTGCTAGAAAAGACTATAGAGTGGTCAATATCTTCTACACTTGGTTGTACAAAAACTACTCCTAATGCAATGGATGGAGCATCAACATGAACATGGAATTCCTTACTCCAATATGGAAAAACCAAAATATGCGCAGTGACCATTTTTTGTTTTAATGTGTCAAAGCTCTGCTAGCATTCCTTTGTCCATTGAAACTTACTATCCTTCTTTAATAGATTTTCCATAGGTGCTGTTATTTGTGCGTAACCCTTAATAATTTTTTTGTAGTATCCAGTGTGTCCCAATGCAATGTGCAACTGTCTAATTGAAGTAGAAGGAGGTAGATCAACAATGATAACAATCTTGGAAGGATATACCAACAACCCCTACTTACACACAATGTGTCCTAACAACACTCCAAAAGGTGAAAAGAAAATACACTTCTTCAAGTTCAGGGAAATCTGACATTGCCTGCACTTATCCAACATTAGTCTCAAACATTCAATATGATTTTTTA
>ML842730.1:32124-45347 GCA_009831015.1 Picea engelmannii
CCCTGATTTTTTGCATTGTTAGGTACTCGCGGGCTGTTTTAGGCTAGCCCGCGGATACCCGCGTGCAGTAAGAGGACAGCAAGCGGATGCCCGCGCCCAGTAAGAAGTTAGGGCGCGGGTTGCTTGTTTTGAGTGGTTTTTGAAGAGTTACTCAGCATGGCTTTGGCTAGGAAGAGGCATGAGTTGGCCTGATGCCAGGTAAAACTGTATGGTGCATTTTAGGGTTATAACAAAAAGGTGAAAAGAAAATACACTTCTTCAAGTTCAGGGAAATCTGACATTGCCTGCACTTATCCAACATTAGTCTCAAACATTCAATATGATTTTTTAATAGACTAAAAATGGTCCAGTCATCAAGGTTTGCCTCCAAAAACTTATTTAAAAATTCCTTAAATTATTCGACCACCACCTTGGAAAAGATGGTTGGTGCATTCTTCAAACCAAAAGGCATCACAATGTACTGAAAAGAACCCCATTTTGTTGCAAATGTAATCTTATGTCTGTCCTCCTTAGAAATTCTGATATGGTGATAGCCTGAAAATCCATCTATGAATGAATAAACTTCCTGTCCTCCTACATTATCTAGAACTTCATCAGTAAAAGGTGTAGGAAATGGATCATGTAAACATGCATCATTCAATTTCCTTAGATCTACACATATTCCGATTTCTCCTGTCTTCTTATCTTGGACCACCATAGGGATGATCCATTCAGATTCTTCGAGTGGTTATATAATTCATGCTTCCAACATTCTATCTAAATCAGTCTTAACTTTCTGCTTATACTTGGGATTCATTCTCTAAGGCCTCTGCTTGATATGCCTTGCATCTGCTTTCAAAGGATTCTTCATTTCTCCCATGGGCCCTTTAATGCCCTTCATGTCTGTGAACTTGGTTGGAAACAAGTCCTGATACTCATGCAATAGTTCTGAAATATTACTAATAGTAACATCATCCCAATAGTCTCCAACATTTGCCAACTTAGTTGCTTGCTCTGTTCCAATATTAACCTTTTTAATTTTAATAGGCTGCTCAACAAAAGGTAATTTAATTCCTGGCCCTTCTATATCTCTTTGTCCTTTAGTTTCTAAAATGTTCACATTCCTAGGGTCATCATCCTCATCAACAATAATATTATAAGAACCTTGTAACCGCTGAAGAGGCACAGTCCATTCATATTCTTCTTGTTCAAGAGGGAGGTTAGGTGCTTCCTCAAAGATCTTTTGTCTTACAATTTGTAAACCATGATCTACTGTGGGGTACTGAATTTCAAATAGGAACATAGCTATAAAGTTTTGGGTCATACCATACCAATCTGTAGTGACTAGGCACAATTCTGCTTGAAGATACCAGTTGATAGGCATAGTATCTAAGGTGTTAATGAACTTATGTACCCACTGTTCTTTAGGAATGTTGCTCTAGGCTTCCTCACAACTTCGCACATGGTTCTTAGGAAAACTCTAGCCTGTGTATCGAAATTTGAAACCTTCATCTTGGTCTGAAAAGCGCACCATCAACAAGGTGCGACATTGTACCCACTCCGCGATGTTCTTCTTGTGTGTTTCCCACCATCTAGCTGGTGTTGCTTTCAAGGCCTCATCTAGTGCCAATAACCTCTATTGTACCTGTACAATTCCTTCAAATTCAAATAGAAATGTCTCTAAATTATTCAAGCCATCAAAGGTAGGCAGATTACTTACTTCTGTGCCAATCTAGTGAACTGCCTCAGTAAATATGGCACACCTCCACGTAGAGACTTCATACATTATGTTCTGCCAATTTTCCAATGCTTCTTTTGAATCTGATGAGCATGCAATTTCACTGCGCCAACTTAGATTTCCATCTGTTGTAGGATTAATATAATCATGTTGTCCTGTTGTCACTTTATATATGTTCTTTAGCTCATAGGCACGGTCTTCATCTCTTATAGGTTCTGTGTATCTGCGACCTTCATCAGGATCAAGAGGTGCAATGAACCTAAGGCCATCACCTTCAAATGTCATTTTTCTCTTTTTCAGGTCAACAACAGTCAAATTGTCGAAAGCCCAATCAATACCCAACAACACAGGATAGGGATAGCTATCATCAACAATATTGATCACTTCGAAGTCTGTAAATGTCCTCACTCTATCGATGTCCACAGGGACATTCTCTAGTCTTCCAAAGGGGCTCACCGCCTGCTGATTAGCCATCTTGAGCCTAATAGGAGAGTAAATCAATTTAGGTTTTCCCATCAATGCCCAAGTCTGCTTCGTCATAACATTTACTTCTAATCCTAGGTCAAGGATCACATATTCTACGTCGTAGTCTCCAATTTGAGCACTAAGGCACAGTTCCTTGCTTGTCCTCCTTTTTCTAGATACTTGATTCACAACTTTACTCAACAGAGGATCTACTCTTCCAATTTCATACTGTCTTATCAGGTGTTGTAGTTCATGCACAAATCTTTCATCTTTAATCAAATCAATACAATTATACAAGAAGTCCACAAGCTTGCTTACCTCTTTTCCTTGTCTAGGTGGGGCATACTAATAAAATTCCAGAGGCATTTCACATTCCCTTACTTCTAGTTGTGCCTGAGATGAAGAATCTTGTTCGCCTACAAATTCTCTTCTTGCTTCTTCAAAAGTATGCTTTTCTTTCCTTAGGTCAAACAATGGTACCTTCTCTGAAGATCTCCTGATCCCTAATCCATCTGTAGTCTTTCCTGGAGTCACCCTATCTTCTCCTGTAAAAACACCTCCTCTAGTAATAACAACGAATCTAGGTTCCTCACTGTGAGGTTCAAATGATATTAGTTGGACTTGCTAGTTTCCACCTCGTCTTTCCTAAACTTTAGCTAGCAATACTAGACAATTTTCAATGACATGGTCAAATGAATTACAGTACTTGCAAGTAGTACAAGGGTTCTAAAAATCCCTTGCCAAATGACCTAGTTGGGCGCAATTATAGAAAATAATATCACCTTGACCTTGACCCATGCCTCCTCCTCGTCCTCTTCCTCTGAAACCACTGTGAGGGTTGAAGTTTCCTCTTCTTGGGGAATTGAAATGTGCATAATTTCCTTCTAGCTATAATTCTCATTGAATTCTATATGCATCCCTTGACCTTTCATGCATGAGGTCATAAGCCTTACAGTCCTTCTCATCATGCCCCACAGATTAACAGAATGTACAATAAAGATTGGTGGGCATCTGGACATTTTTCTACATATAATAACATTCACCAGGGCGATGTCTAGTTCTACATACCTGGCACCATGGTAAAGTAGCCTGCTTAAAAGGGTTAGGAGCTCCACAGGCCAAGTATTCATTAAATAAAGGACAGTGCTATGTGTCATGGCCCTCTTCTTTACATCTGATACACCATATGTATTCTATTTTCTATTTTCCTTTGTCTTTCTTCATGTCTTCAACATGTAAAGATAAACTAGTTAATTGATTCAAAATCTGACTCATACCTAGACTGGATTCTCCTATAGGTTCTGCTTCTAGTTTCATGGCAATCTCTAATGCTTCAGCCTGCGAAGCAACCTTTTGTTACATCAGAGGAACTCTAATGTGTGGCAGGAGGGAAGCGATGAACCATTCCTTATGTTGTTTTTCTGGAATCTGAAAACTTAAATGGCCTGTCAAGGTCTTAAACCTCTGATCAAATTCCCAAAAAGGTTCAGTCACCTTCTGCTTGATTTCCTTCAACTTTGTAATGCACTGCGACTTCGACTTAGGCTTATTGAACTCTGCACTTAACACAGTCTTAATGTCATTCAACAATTTAGGCTATATAGATCTTGTAACAAAATTCATATACCATCTTAGTGCATGGTCCCTCAAGGTAGTACTAAACTGAGCTCTCTTAACAACTTCGTTAGTGACTTGATTAATGCTCCATACAAATTCACATAAGAACCAGTGCTGGTCAGGATCTTCAGATCCATCTCCTCTAAAAATAGGTAACCTCATTTCATCTGCCATTGATTTTCCTTGGTTTATCGACTGAGTCAGTACTAAACTGCTTGTGACAATACTCTGAGTGCTCCGATTACTCTGGTTACTATGGTTACTTAGTGTTGCTAAAACAACAGGAGGAGTAGTAATACTTACTTTGACAGTAGGTATAGTACCTGAAGTTTCTGTTTTTTCTCGGCGAGGTTCTTCAGTCTCTACTTCCTCTGCCCTTACGAACTCTGAATACTCTTCGTCTAATCGCTCTACTTCTTCTCCACTATAGAAATCTTCATCTTGTGCTAATGGACTATAACTCTGCTTAAACAGGTTCATAAGAGGAACCCCTATGAATAATCTCCCACTACACGTGTGTCCAGCCTCTGTGTCACTGTCGCTGTATGAATTATTGAACATTAGCTTTAAACTCCAACTGATTACTGTATCTTCAAGATATTCTTCTCATGCAATAACATCTTAATCTTCAACTTAAAAAAGTGTAGAAACTTTCCTCTAGGTCCTTTGAAGAAATACTTCTCTGTTTGACTATATGATTCCACTCTGTCAATAGAAAATTTAGTAATGTACCCTCCAATAGTGTTGTCAAACTAGAGATCCACTGCCCTTGATACAACATTATCAACTTTCTTGACTTTCTTAATCAACGCCAATGTCCAAACCACAAGTGGTCTAGATTTGATTTGAAACCGAGTGTCTGCTAGTATGGCTAACCACTTGTACAACTCCTGCAAAGAAAATCTCGTGCACATCAGTAAATATGTACCTTCCCAACCAGTTTTCAGTACTAATGCTAGGGTTCTTGTTCTAAGCTTCGATGAAGTCCCTTTCTTGTTCTTCTATCCAATTCTAAATTTCTGTCTTCGATGGAAACCACCTTGAAATTCCCTCAAGAAGATCCCGGTCCCAACAACAGAACCATTTGTTGGCACAGGGGCAGACCCAGGGTTCAACTCTAACAATACACCAACAAACCCTAACTACTGGCCCTTACGGAAACACCTGCAAAGCAGATGAAGTCTCACCCGAAGTAGCAATAGGGGGGTTGCAGGACACATGTGTCTATAACCAGAGGAAATGCAAGATGATTCCTAAACAACAACACAAAATAGCCTAGATATGCTTAAAAATATTATGATTAACTTAGAAAAGTAGGTTATGTCTTCTTACCTTCAATAGAAAAAATAACAGTGCAATAACAGTATAAAATGAGTTAAATAACAAAGCATCAACCACATAGGACACCAATATTTTACGTGGTTCACCCTCTCCCTAGGGCTATGTCCACATAACTATGATTATTGATAGAATATATGAAAATATACAGTTCTATCTATGGACTTAGCTGCAAATCCTTCTCTCTCTTCCTCTTTATTTCCTCTCCCTGTGCACCCAGCTGTAGGGTCAATCTTCTCACCCAACTGAAGACCCAAAATACAAGGATACACTAAAATATAACACTTTTACATCTCAACCTCTCTATCACCCTCTCTCTCAACTCTTCTAGACATCTATTTATCATTCCATGAATTTTAGAAACCCTAGACCGAAGTCAAGGTGCCAAAATCCTAGGTCCACATAACCCGCATTTTAAGGACTTCGCTGACCCGTTCTTCCTTCTTCTCCATGAGGTGATCGAAAGCACCCATTAGTGTCTTCTTTTGCTTGCTGACTTATCCATGATCTATCTTCCTTGCTGTTTTGTCTTCCTTGATCTTATCTTTCAACGACTTGCTTTCCTTTACTTCGCTCCTTCTTTTATGCTTCTTTAACCACTTCGACCCTTCCTCGGTTTGTGTGCCTTCCACGCACTTAATACTTTGTCTTTACTCTTCCTTAATCTTCACTTTCTTCCTTAATACATGACCAAGGGCCAATAAGAGTCCATGATCATTCCATCCCTCTCATTACAGGTAGTCTCCCTCCCAATGTCCGGCCTTATCATCATCCCTTTTCCAACAAGAATGAAATTGAGAAAATTGTTCATGAATTACTAGAAGCCGATGTCATCTCTCCTAGTACTAGCCCCTATTCTTCCCCTATGGTCATGGTACTCAAGAAAGAAGGCACTTGGTGCATATGTCATGATTTCCGTTCCCTCAACAAACTCACAATCAAAGACAAATTCCCCATTTCTGTCATTGATGACCTCTTGGATGAATTGAGTGATGCTCAATACTTCACCAAATTGGATCTACGTTCTGGCTACCATCAGATCTGTATGAAAGAAAAATTCATTCCCAAGACTGCATTTTTCACTCATGAGGGTCATTATGAATTCTTTGTAATTCCTTTTAGATTGTGTAATGCTCCTTCCACTTTCCAAAGTCTTATGAATCATGTCTTAGTTTTCTTTGATGATATTCTCATCTATAGTAAAACTTGGCCATCCCATATCTCCCATGTGAATCAAGTCCTCCATCTACTCTCTAAACATCAAATTTTCCTCAAACAATCTAAATGTTCCTCTGGTTCCTCAGAAGTGGAATACTTGGGTCATATTTTCGGCAAGGATGGTGTCCACATGGATCCTAAGAAAATTGAATCTATGCAAGATTGGCATCACCTTAAAAATCTTAAGATCTTGCGTGGTTTTCTGGGTTTAACAGGCTATTATAGGAAGTTTGTTTGGAATTATGAAAAGATTGCAGCTCCTCTCACTTCCCTCCTTAAAAAGAATGCTTTGACTTGGACTTCAGCTATGAATCATGCCTTCCAAGCCTTAAAAGATGCTATGTGCTTGACCCTTGTCCTAGCTCTCCCAGAGTTCACAAAGACATTTGTATTGGAATGTGATGCTTTCGGGAAAGGAATTGGAGCTGTCCTCATGTAAGATGGCAGGCCCTTAGCCTTCACTAGCAAACAACTTTCAAAGCGACATTTGGGCCAATCCATTTATGGAAAGGAAATATTAGCTATTCTGTATGCTGTGGATCTATGGCCTTCTTATTTATTGGGTGAACGATTCCAAATCAAAACTGATCATTAGAGTCTCAAGTATTTTCTAGAACAATGCATTTCATCCCTGACACAGAAAAAATGGGTGACCAAGCTATTTGGATATGATTATGAGATCATTTACAAGAAGGGCAAGAAAAATGCAGTGACCGATGCTCTTTCCTAGAAATATGAAGAAGACGGGTCCCTTTTCTCCCTCTCCTTCATTGTCCCAGATTGGCTCCAAGTTGTTCGTCATGAATTGTGGCAAGACCCCAAAACTTCTATCTTGCTCCACCAATTGCAACACAATTCTTCAGTTTCTCCAGGGTACTCTTGGCATAATGAAGAGCTTCGCTACAAAGTCCATTTGTATTTATGCAAGAAATACCAACTTAAATCTACAGTGCTTTCTGAAATTCACGCCTTACCCATAGCGGGGCATTCAGGGTTTACCAAAACCTATGAATGGGTCAAATGTTCTTTTTTTTGGGAGGGTATGAAACAAGAAGTTCACACCTTTGTGGCTGAATGTGTGGCTTGTCAACGCAAAAAGGGAGAAACTGTCAAAGCCCTAGGCACACTCCAACTGCTTCTGATTCCCCCTGCTATTTAGTGAGATATTTCTATGGATTTCATTGTGGGCTTACCTAAATCGGGCAATAAGTCAATCATCAAGGTGGTAGTAGATCGTCTCTCCAAATATGCTCAGTTTTGTGGTCTTGAACACCCATTCACAACCACCATAGTGGCTCAAATCTTCATGGATAATATCTTCAAGCTTCATGGCATGCTTAATTCTATTGTCTTTGACTGAGACCTCACTTTCACCAACAATTTTTGGCAAGAAGTTTTCAAGCTCGAGGGCACCCAGTTGCATCTCAGCACTGCCTATCACCCCCAGATGAATGACCAGACTGAAGTTTTCAACAAGTGTTTGGAAACATATTTGAGGTGTTTTACATATGATCAAAAAAATCAATGGGCTCATTGGCTACCCCTAGTTGAATGGTGGTACAACACATCTTACCATACAACTACTTGCATGACTCCTTTTGAAGCCATCTATTGAAAGCCCTCATTAGTTCTCTCCTATATGCCAGGGGTCTCGAAGGTTCAAGAGGTTGAAAAAAATATTACAGTCTGTGAGGCTATTCTTCGTGCCCTCAAAGACAATTTAATCATGGTTCAGAATCACATGAAGCAACTAGCATTCAAATTCATTCCGAACACCATTTTGTTGAAGGGGACCAAGTATTTCTTCGACTACAACCTTATAAGCATACTTCTTTCAAAGATCAACACTGTCATAAAATTGTGCCCAAATTTTCTGGTCCTTATATAATGCTCAAGTGTGAGGGATCAATGGCCTATCAGTTATCTCTACCCAGTCAGTTGAAGCTCCATCCCATTTTTCATGTTTCCTGCTTAAAGAAGGTGATTGGAACTAAGTGCCAACTCAAACTAGTCTCCCTAAGTTGGATGAAGAAGGTTCCATATGGTTGCAGCCACAAGCAGTTTTGGCCCAGAGAGAGTGTCGTCTCCGTCAACGTACCATCCAGGAAGTGTTAGTCCAATGGAAATATACACCTCCAAAAGATGCCACCTGGGAGCCGACCACCATTTTACAACAATTCCCTCATTTGAATCCTTGAGTACAAGGTTGTTCTTCAAGGGGGAGGGCATGTTAGGGACCTACCCTCCCTAACCCCTCACGTAGGTAGAATAATATAATTCCATGTAATAAAGGCCAATATTAATAAGGCCTAGAAATAAGGAAGAATAAGTCAAATGTAAGAAGACCTAATAGAAGCTTCCGCTTCTAGAAGGATCTTCCTCTAGATTGTTCTTTTGGATAGATAGAGTATAAATAGAAGTAGAGGGTATGATAAATATTGTCTTGGATATTATTGTAATAGAGCTCTTCTCTACTGGACGTTTCCCCCTTGAAGAGGCAAGTGAACATTTCTATCAATAATGAAAGTTATCTTTCTGGTGTTATTATGGTATTATTCTGGTATTGTTTTGATTATATCATTGCTTCTATGCCATTTCTAGCTAAAATATTTCTGTTATGCATACTATTTTATATATGGAATAATACAGTTAATTCCTTATGAATTTTAAATTTATGATCTTAATCTATGAAATTATGATGTGTGCAGGTCCAGGGAAACAAGACCTTTCCAACAAGATCATCAAATGGGCATGATCTCACAACCAATACGTTGTGGTAAATATGCAATTTCAGGTAGAATAGATGAGAAGCCATGAATTTTATGGCACTGAGTCCTAAATCCATGGGATATCAAGGTGTATAGTCTTAGATCTATGATAAAAAAATATTAGGGCATGAAGTACTAAATCTTTGGAAGATCAAGTGGCATAGTCTTGGATCTATGGAATAGATTAGGGTGCGAAGTCATGAATCTACTAGGGTGCAGAGTCCTAGGTACAAGGCAAGGTCATGGAGTCCAAATAAGTCTATAGAGACATGCCATAGGGGTGTGAAATCCCTATTCTCTAGTAGAGCATCACCAGTCAGGGCTATAAATAAACTAGGTAAGCCAACCTAAAATTAAACCTTTAATTAATTTAATTCCAATCTACCCACTTTTGAGGGGCTCTTAACATTAATATTTATATAATAAAAAAGGTGAATTAATTAATTTAAAAAGAAATAATATAAAAGTGACACATGGGGGTGATAATTAATAAGTTAATTAGTTATTTAATAAAATAAGAAAAATGTGGGAATGCCACCTCATAGGGGGTGGTGAATAATACATAATATTCTAATTAAAAAAAAGAATAAAATATCTAATTTTGTAGGAGAGGGTGAGGTGTCACTTCTCTCATGGATTATAAATATAGAATGGCCCTCATGGTATGGGGGAGGGGGGAAACCAAATAAGTAATGAGATGTTTCCTAAATAATTCTGAAAGCATTAAATTAGCTTAGCTTGGTTGATTACGGTCTGAGTAGTGTTTGAAGGAAGAGTGGATTGTATTGTTCCCTGATCCTCTTCCTTAATTTTCCTATTATCTCTCTATTGTTACATATGGGTAATGTTTGTGAGATCTTACAACTCAAGGGTTCCAAGTGGAGAATGAGTTCTCCATGGATATGGTTGGGTGGTGAGTTGGTTGGTCTATTAAGTTAACAAGTGGAGCACTACACATTTTTTATGCAGTTGTTATGATGAACTAATTAGTTGATTTCAGGCTGAAGCTGCTGTAGAGAATTGATCGACAAGTTTTAGATAAAATTTGAGTTGTTTAACTTTGATATTTTGTGTTATTTTATAAATTGGAATGATTTCTAATTACACTAATATTGCTAGTTGAAAATGTTAATATCTAGGTTAATTATTGATTTCTAGACATAAGTTATTCTAGCTAACATTTCAGGGATCTAGACAATTTTATGGCATTATGGAATAAATTTTATGCCAGGTTAAAGAAAAATCATTTGTTGTTGAAGCTGTAAATTATTCCCTTTTATTTCTTCTATTTCTTCTCCTCATTCTATATTTTTCTTCATGGAAGTGAATTTAAAAGAGGGTCTGCAAGAGTGTTCAGGAAATTTGGTCATGGTTTTTAATTATTTTTAATGGTATTGATTATAGAAATTATCTTTAACATGCATATGTCATATTTATATTGATATTGAAGTTTGTTGGTGGTTGTAGATGTTATTGTGTGCGCTATATATTAGATTAGCTATGCAAATAGACTTTATGGAGTTAATTTAACTAGATTTAAATAAATCTGGTTTTGGAATGTTTCTATTTTGTTTCAGCAAAAAGACAAGGGGTAGTCGTGCCAAAAGGACATGTCACCCTCATTTTGAGTTCAAAAATCTTGTTTTCAAAAGGTAAATCGTAAATCTAGGCGATTTACAGAATTTTCTTATGCCTTGTGAAATTTGTATAATTGTTGGTTAAGAAAAAATGTCCGTTAATCATTGTTACCTCTATTCTATCTTTCCCTTTTATGTTCATCATCCGTGAAATTCCTCTTTCTTGTTTTCTTTTTCTCTTTCTCTATTTTCTAGATGTTGTAAGTTCAACATGGGTGTTGTAGCAACATGTGTTACAACACTGGGTGTTGCAGCAGTGGTGTTGTAGCAACATATGTTGCAACAACATGAATCTTTGTGTTGGTGTTACAATAGTGGGAGTTGCAACATGTATTTCACCCTTCAATTTACTAACTTGAAAATGAAATGTTTTTGGGTGATGTGGTTTGCTTAGGGCCAAAGATGTTCTTGCATCAATAAGACTGTAGATTGTTTGCACATAAAGCGATTGCTCATATATCTCAATGAAAATGATGGTTGTTACTGAAAATCTTCAATGGTTGTAGCTTGCTTGCATATGTGATTTGATTAGGTACCTCTTGGCTCTAGATTTCTAAGTTTGATTTCTAGTCTTACTTTCAAATTCCAAGTATTTTATGATGTAGTTAAATTACATTTGTATATGTACATTTTGAATTAAAGTAGGAGGCTACAACATATTATGTGTATGCTTGTAGGAAACAATATGTTCATGATTACTTATAACATATTTGGAAATGGTTTAACATAGTGTGTTTATGCACATAGATACATAATTATAAACACGATTATAATTACACGATAGATGAATTGATTTGGATTTGTTTTACAAAAACAAAAAAATTACCGATTCTGAACCTAGCTTCTTATGTATTGTTGGTAAGTAAGGTGGGAGCTTACATATGGTATTAGAGTCGGTTTTCAACACTAGGGCCCTGGGCTTGCTATGTTTATCTATATAATTGTTTGGTGAATAATAAGAACTTAGGTAGCCTAGCAAAAATAAAATCAGTTTGAATTGTTGTGGTCTTGAGTCTTATTCTCATAGCTATAATGCCTAGTTGAGATTGGTACCAACATGCCTTTGATATTACTTTTTTTTAATAGTTGGATCTCTTTGAGGTATCAATGGTGTAATTCTGGGCGTGAGAATGAAGAAGCAAAGTCATTCTAGTGGCTTCAATTTTTTTTTTCTTTAGTATTCCTTGCATACTTTGCTTGAAAAAAATTAATGAGATTCATAATAGACAAGATTTTCTAGAATATGGTATTTTTCTAGCTCTACCAAGGTTCCATCACTAATGGAATCAATGCACGAGAATTTTGTGAGATGCTAATGTCACGAGGTATTGTTATGAGTGGCATAGAAGTGGTAGGTGAAATAATCTATGAAGTTGATTTGTCTCTGGTAGATACTTGTGAATGGACACTTCTTTTCAAAAGAAGATCAATCTAAATGCTTTTGGAAAAATATAGAATTTAATATATTTATTGTTGGGTCTATCTATGGTTGTGTTTTGGTTAATTATATCCCTTTCTTTTGGTATGAACTTGAATATTAAATTTGTTTGGATGTATGAGTAGTTTTTCCGTCGAGGGATGTGTTTTTGGCATGCTCATATTTTAGTATAAGATGGACGTATGCTTGTTTGTCATGCTCTTTTGTAGGTGGTCGGATTAGAGCCTGGTGAGAGATATGTGACAAGTTGTCTGTGTTTGTCTTGGGCCTATTTGTCGTGAATAATCCCATATAAATACAAACGTAGGGGTCAATTTAGAATTATTCCACTTTAGGATACAAATAACCACAGAGGCAGATCTAAACTCGCTGGATAAGAATCAAACCTGAGAAATAGGGAAATTGTGAGCCACAAGAAGACTATAGTTCCTTCTCAAATGTTGGAAAAATTGCAAAAACAAAGAAATAACATTTTGAGTTAAATTTCTTATCTAAAATTTTGAAAGAAGTTTTGTGGTAGAATTATTTTGTGATTAATCTTTCAACAAGAAAAATAGTTTGTCTTAATGTGTTGAAAGAAGCCAAATTTGTTTATTGGAGTTATATCAGAATAGATTTGAAGTATGGTTTTGTCATTAAATCAATATGGGTGTAAATAGGGCCATAATGCATGTCAAGTTATAAAAATGAAACTTAGGTAAGAGACAAAGGTAACACTCATTCAAATTTCTTTGATTATTAATTATGAGTGTCTAGTTTATTGTATTTATTGGTGACTTTTACAACCCAGACTTTCCTTCGCTTAATCGTTGAGTTTAAATGATTTATTGTTGCTGTAAAAAAATGACATGTTACATATTGGTTTCCATTTAATTGGATTGAGGAATTGGGTCCATGTCACTTTAATCAAGTGGCTTGGATTGCTGGTTGGTTGCTCCAACCAAATAGCTATAGATTGATTGTTGATTTTATTACTAACTATGCCCAATAAAAAGGAAACTTGTCTATTAACCTCTATAGGTTAA
>ML842730.1:53272-63880 GCA_009831015.1 Picea engelmannii
TCCTATTCATTGGCTTTTAGTATTGCACCAATACAAATGTCTACTTCTCCATGATTGTATATTTATCTCAATGTTACTAAGAATATTACTCATGAATGCAACTATGTGCTTAAAACATTCTTTGTTTCTTTGAATTAATCTGCCTACACTTGTATCTTTTGAAATAAAAGAGAAAATATACATTTACTTAAATAATAAGGGTTTAACGAGTTGCAATGGGACTAGGGTTTTATGAGAGGAGGATAGAGTTTCTGCAGATCTAGTGAGGTAGGTGGTATTGTGTTAAAATTTGGGTGTAGGCAATCACAAAATTGATGAGTATCTACCGTTGGTAGATAACTTTGAAGATATGGTGTCAGAATTGTATATTTTTCCCTCCCTCCACGTGCCTCGGCTAAGGTTTTGGACTATGATGGAGACAATTTGCATGACATGGTGTATGATCCCTTTACTTCTTCTACAATGTTGTCTTAGATTCCAAGAATATATGGAGCTCCTAAGGGTTCACCAACTTCTGTTTGTCCGAAGGATGTACAAGTGATTAATCATTCATAGAGGGAAGTAATTTCTAACCCAAGCTGTCCCTAGGAGGATTTACTCTTGATCCTTCTCAAAGATCTTCATCTCATACAATTATTCCTTTTTCTCATTACCTATATTTGAGTAAGGTGGAAAAGGGATCTTTTGGTAAACTTTATATAAACAAGCTTCAAGGGGGATGAGACCCAACCTCTGGTAGAAACTCTTCTCAGAAGTGACAGAGGGTTGTAAAATCATGGGGGAGGAGGTGTCTCTCTGGTGGTGGGAAAATATATTATGGTTAATAAAATCTATGAGATGGAGGGCCATGCTTTGGTAGGAAAATGTTATGGCATAAAAATGTTAGCTGACTCCCTCTCTTCATGGATAAAGTCCTTATGGGGCTCACTCCCAGGATATGTTCTAGTTTTCCATCTTTTATCTAGAGGTTGGATTGGTTTAAATTTTTGCTCAAAGTAGGAATAAGAGAAGACCTTGGTGGAGTGATGGTATTATCACTAACATATATTGTGTGTAAAACCCTAGCATCCACTCTTTGATTCTAGGGAGGATGGGATTTCCAACTATCCCACGTGAACAAAGCTCCCTAACTTACCTTTGGAATTATTGGGCTTAGGGTGATGAAGAAATAACCCATTGTGACTTGGGGAATGGTGAAGTAGGGCTTGTATACGATGGAATAGTGGTGAAAAAATATGCCCAAAACCTAGGTTCATCATGGATATCTTTTATTAATTATCAAATACATGCAAAATTTGAGTGTGCAAAGGTTATAATCACCATTCTTTCCCACAGTATCGCGCCTCTTTTCCCTTGACAGACTCAAGCCTACTTTCTCGGTCTGATCTTTCCCTCCTTTCCCTTGGTCTAAAATGTACCTCTCATGCCTCTTTTCCCTTGACAATCACACCTTAAAGAAATCCCGCATTACCAAATCATGTCTCCTCAAATCATATGGGTGTAGGCCCTCGACACTCTTGCGACTCCTTTATCTCGACAATAGTCTTGTGCCTCCTTTCTCAATATGATCAGTCTCAGGTGAACCGGACCTAGTCGATTAGAGTAAGCAGGAGATGGATGAACCGACCCTCTATTAGAGTAAGCAGGAGATAGGTAGCAGAGTCTCCTTGCTCTGTCTGCTCGGTGTGCTTGGTATCGGATGGGCTTGTTTGCTCAGTCTTGGTCTTGGTCTGCTCGGTCTCGGTCATCTCAGTTTTCTCGGTCTCACCTTACCAAGCCCTGTCTCAGCCTCAAAGCATATGGTGCATATGGGTGAAATCAAATTATGTTTCCCCCTTAAAAAAACCTTCCTTAATAATTAAGAAATGCGCCTTACCAAACCCTATCTCTGCCTCAAAGCATATGGGTGAAATCGAAGGTTATTTCTACATTTGCATATTGAGTAGATTACATATAAAAAAAATAAGTAATAATTATTATAATTAAAGGATTTTAGTATTTGTTTTTTTAAATTGTATTAAGAATAGATATTTACTTTTTGATTTTTTTATGAAGGGCTAATTTATTTTAGTAATTTTCACTATAAAAAATATGAAACTTAGGTAGAAAGATGGGAAAATAACCCATACATGAACCAATAATTAGTATTAATGTCTAACCAATGTCAAGGGCCCTAAATGACACTTCTTAGGCTCATTCATCATGAAAAATACCTAGAAACCACAACACAATTCCTCTCTAGGGGGTCTTTAGCATTAGAGTTAGATAAGGACACCATTAGAAGGTTTTTTTGTAGTAAGGATGGGTAGAGAGGCCTTAACCAACACATCACTCATTTGTAAGGCTTCCTTGAAGGCATCCAAGTTGTAGGATATAGGTTCCATGAGTAGGTTTTGTTCCCTATAAATGGGTCTTAACACTTAAAAATGGTTAAGGGGGGAGTAAAGGAATTAAGCCATAATCTAACCTTCTCAAGCTCATGTGCCATGAACAACACCTAGATCATCACCTTTTATATGTTTTGCATACTATATACGTATGGGTCTAGTGGAATTGACCGTGGTTGTGGTAGGGAAACGAGCCTCAAACCCTTAACCTACACATATCTAGATCAATCACCATGAACAAGTCCTCAGGTCACCACAAAAGACCATGGATGGGTGAACAATTTGTCATCAAGAGCCTTGAAAAATTCCTCAAACCAAAATAAGATAACTCAATTGGCCTTTAAGAGGGATATAAGAATCATGATTAGGTTTTGTACATTGAAAATGGGTGTAGAGGCATAAACATGGCAAGTTGGAAACAATGGCCTAAAGCCTTAACTAAACCTTCTCGAGCTCATGAACCACCATCAACAACACCTAAAAACCATGACATGAGTCCTCTCTAGGGAGTCTTTGGCATCTAATTAGTTGAATATGGGTGACATTATGAGGTCTTCTTGATCATCATGGATGGGTCTTAGGTTCATGACTATAGTCCACATCTTGTATTCCAAATGTCCACTTTAAAGGGTCTATCTTGTGGTTTAAGGACTTGATTGTGGCACATTAGATCAATAATATTAATTTAGGGAATAATTCCCTATATTTCTCCCCYGAACCATGGTATGAGACCCACYCRTCATGCAAAAAACCTTCTAATGGAACCCATATCCCACTCTAAGGATATTTACCTCCTATAGAGGGCATATTTTGTGGTTARTTTTTAGCCTTCTRMATGGCCATTGGTCCCYGRAATATGAAATCTASGTCCTAAATTATTTATATAGAACCACAAAAAAAATCATAAGATGAAAATAATGCAATTTCTATTCCATATCTAACTCAAGCAACATGAACAAGTCCTCAGGTCACCACACAAGACCATGTATGGGTGAACAAGTTGTCATCAAGAGCCTAGAACAAGTCCTCAAACCAACATAACATAACTTAATTGGCCTTTAAGAGGGATATAGGCATCATGATTAGGTTTTATGGTGTAGACCCCCAACCTGCAGGCCGAGATCCGCTCATAGGATCATTCAAATATCCTTCAATTGAAGTGGCTCTTTCGGATCCCTATCGAAACCTTCAACGAATCGATCCACAGGTCATTATGAATTGAGCCTGCGTGAACAAACACCAGGCACCGACCCAAATATCCTTGACCACAATAGCATCGTGCCCTTTAACCATTACATTAATGCTTCAAAAAAATTTCAAAAACGTGCGTTGGTGGTCTTCCAACTGTCTTCCACCTTCACGCTTGTTTGGCTGTTGACTGTTTATGATGCTCCTTCATCATACTCTTTCACTTGAAAATTTTCATGAACTCCTGTTCATGAGCTCTTGCACGGTCTGTCCATGCTTCTGAATTTTTGCTTCATCTTCCCAGCTGGCATCTTCAACTGGATGTCCCTTCCATTTGACCAAGTATTCAAAATACTCTTTTCTTCTGGTCTTCCTGCTGACTCTCTTGTCAAGTATACTTTCCATCTGTGGCTTTTTAGCTACAGGAATTTGTTTGGTCCACTAAACCTTTGTCTGTTCATCCTCTGTTCCCATTTCTTCAACTCTGTAAGGGTACAAATACGCAACATTGAATATCGGTGAAATTCTGATCCCATCGGGTAAATATTCAATCTCATATGCATTTGCCCCAAATTTATTTATGATCTTGCATGGTCCAATCTTTTTCATCTTTAGTTTGTTATATGTTCCTTTTGGGAATCTTTCCTTCCTCATATGTGTAAGAACCAGATCACCAACTTCAAATTGAATTTCTCTCCTGTGTTGATCTGCTCTGTGCTTATATCCTTGATTGGAATTCTGCAATAGCTCCTTGACTCGGTTGTGTAGCTCCTTCATTGCTTCTGCAAAGTCCTCTGCACTAGCACTCCTGAATTCATTTTGTTTCGAATCTTTCAATTCAGAAACTCCCCTTGGTCGCATTCCATAAACAATTTGGAATGGACTATGCCCTGTGCTTCTATTGATCGAATCATTATAAGAAAAGTTCGCTTGTGGCAGAATGTGATCCCACTAATTGTGATGTTCAGTTACTAGGCTTCTCAACAAGTCTCCCAAGCTTCTGTTCACAACTTCTGTATTCCCATCCGTATGAGGATGATACATAGAGCTAAAATACAAACTTGTCCCCAGCTTCTTCCATAAAGTCCTCCAGAAATGTCCCATGAACTTGGTATCCCGATCAGAAATGATACTCCTTAGCAAGCCGTGAAGTCTGACGACCTCTTTGAAAAACAGGTTCGCAATATGGCTTGCATCGCTGGTTTTCTGGCATGGTATGAAATGTGCCATCTTGGAAAATCTATCTACCACCACAAAGATTGAATCACATCCTCTTTGTGTCCTTGGCATCCCTAATACAAAATCCATGCTCACTGTGTCCCATGGCCTTTCTGGTATGGGTAATGGTTGATATAACCCTGTGTTCTATCTTCTCCCTTTTGTGTTTTGACAAATCCTGCATCTGTCCACAAATTTCTTAACATATGTCCTCATCCTTGGCCAAAAATATGAGCCACTCAATTTTGAGAACGTCTTATCATGACCAAAGTGTCCAACCAATCCTCCACTGTGTTTTTCTTTCAACAAATTCTCCCTCATGGAGCATTTTGGAACACATAACTGATTGCCCTTGAATAATAATCCATCCTGGATCATATATCCAGTCCATTGGCTTCTGTCCCTGAGAAATGGATTCTCAGACACTTCATACGCTTCTTTAAAATCTAGATCATCCTTGTACATCTCTTTGAGGTTATCAAAACCCAAAGTTTTGACTCTGAATTCCTGCATAAGCAAACATTTCCTACTCAAAGAATCAACAACTTTGTTAGCAGTTCCAGAAATATGCTTAATCACAAAAGTAAAATTTTGCATGAAGTCAACCCATTTAGCATGTTTTTGGTTCAACTTGTCCTGCTGAGTCACAAATTGCAAAGCGTGATTATCGCTGTACAAAACAAACTCTTTAGGAACCAAATAATGTCTCCATTTCTTCAGTTCTTGTATGACTGCATAAAATTTCTTGTCATATGTGGAGTACTTAATCTTCGCTTCATTCAGCTTCTTGATGAAGTATGCGACTGGCTTGTCATCTTGGCTCAAGACTGCTCCAATTGCAAACCCACTTGCGTCACACTTGACCTGGAATGTCTTGCTGAAATCTGGTAAAACCAAAATTGGTTGCTCAGTGATCTTCTTCTTCAACATATTGAAACTTTTCTCTGCTTCCTCTGTCTAATGAAAATATTTATGTCTTTTCTTCACCATATCCATCATCGGTGCGCTAATCCCATTGAAATTTTGAATGAATTTCTTGTAGAAACTAGCTAATCCATGGAAGCTTCGAACTTCAAACACACCTTTCCGTGATGGCCAATTCTTAATTGCTTCTACCTTATCCAGATCCATCTTCAACTCATTTGCAGAGATAACAAAACCCAAATAAATGAGTTCCGTCCTCATAAATGATGATTTCTTCATATTTATTAGCAACTTCTCTTGCTATAATCTTCTCATTACTGTAGCTAAATGCTTCAAGTGTTCTTCTTTTGTCTTGTTGAAAATCAATATATCGTCAAGATATACAATGACGAATTTCCCAATGAAATCCTTCAGGACTTTGTTCATCAACCTCATGAAAGTACTAGGTGCATTTGTTAAGCCAAATGGCATAATAAGACATTCATACAACCCTTCATTCATCTTGAATGTTGTCTTCCATTCATCACCTTATCTCATATGAATCTGATGATACCCGCTTTTCAAATAATTTTTTGAAAAGAATCTTGCTCCACTCAAGCAATCCATCAAATTGTCCATCCTTGGCAATGGAAATCTATATTTGATGGTAATCTTATTGATCTCTCTTGATTCTGTACACATTCTCCAGCCTCCATCTTTCTTTGGATCGAGCACTGTTGGAACAACACATGGACTCAAGCTCTCTCTAACCAATCCTTTGTCCATTAAATCCTGGACCTGTCTCTTGACTTCCTCATTCTCCTACGGCATCAATCTGTACGCTACTTTGTTCAGTAAACTGGCTCCAGGTATAAGATCAATGTGATGACTTATACTTCTGATCGGTGGCAACGAACAAGGTAGTTCGTCCACTACTATATCAACGAACTCTTCTAACAAATCTTGGATTTCTTCTGGTAAATCATCTATCCTCATACTGGTCAAAACAATTTTTGGCTTCCTGACCACAATAAATTGTGTGTCTTCCTTCTTCTTAACCTCATTAAGAAGTTCCTTCCCACTCATGAGAAGTATAGTGTTGCTCACCTCTAGTTTCACTTCTTTGTCCTTAATCGACAATAACATGTGAGTTCTCCCATTCTTCTCCAGGGTGTATGAGTTCTTTCTCCCATCATGAACCACATTCCTGTCATATTTCCATGGTCTACCCAACAATAGATGACAAACATCCATGGGAATGACATCACATAATATTTCATCCTTATATCCTCCTATTTTAAATTCAACTAAACATTGTTTAGTGACACTTACCTGATGTCCTTTTTGTAGCCACAAAACTCTGTATGGGCTTGGATGTACGATAGTCTCCAGCTCCAACTTTTCAACCATCTCTGTAGAAATGAGATTGTCTGTGCTACCTCTGTCCACGATGACTTTGCATACCCTGTATTTGGTCTTGCAAGCAGTCTGAAATAGTCTGCTCCTTTGGGATGGGTTTTCCGCCTCCTTCTCTGGCGTTAAGAGAACTTTCCTTATCATCAAGGATATTCCGCCATCAACATATTCTGCCTCAACATTCCATCCTTGTACTTCAGCAATGTGAGTCTCACCACCTTCTTTCTTCCTATTTGGACACTCATAAGATTTATGTATGTTTTTCCCGTAGACAAAACATTTCACTTCACCTCCTCGACCTCTTCCTTTTCCTATAGCTCAAGGAAAAGTATTTCTATCAACATACTGCCTTCTCTGTGAGGTTCCTCCTCTCTCATGCTGAGTTTGAGGTTTCCTTCCCTCTTCTTTAGGCTTCTAAGTTCTATCTTGGACAATTGGTTTTCCTCTGGCTTGAATTCTACCTCGACCTCTTTGACCTTGCTTTCATCTCAGCTTCTCTTCAGATTTCAGAGCCATCTGATAAGCATCCTCCACATTCTGAATGATCATCATGCTCATCTCATCTTGGATGTCATATAGCAGACCATTCATGTACCTAACAAACTTTTCATCATCGCTTTCCCGATGACTTTCTCTAATGTTTATCTTGTAGAAATATTCAGTGTATTCTTTCATTGACATCAACTTCTGTCTCAAATTCTGCATCCTCCAAAATAGAGTGATTTGATAGTTCTTAGGTATGAATTTTCCTTTCATATTCGCAACCATTCTATCCCAACTCTTGATTTTCTGCTTGCCTTTGCAGCGTCTGTCAGCCTGTAGTTCATCCCACCATAGTGTTGCATGCCCTTTAAGTTTGGTGACAACATGTTTGACTTTCCTGTCTTCCTCTACATCCTCATAGTCAAAGTATTTATCCAGAGCTCTAAACCAGTCTAGAAGCTCTTCAACATATAAGTTCCCCTCATACATGGGAATCTCCATCTTTTCTCTAGCACCCATCCTTGCAACAACCCTGAATAGACGTTTGTCTATAGCATCTTTGACCACGACTTCTTCTTCTTCGTGTCCATCTTCATTTTCACTGTCAGCCTCATTGACATCCTCAGTGTCAACTGTGTGACTCTGTGCTGTCTCCATGGCATCAAGCCTGGTACGTAGTTCACGCATTTCCCTCTCCACTGTTGGACCAGGCATTGGTCTATCTCTTCTTCTCGGCGACATGGCTGAGAAATTTCTCCCTTCCTCTACTACATAAAGCAAATAACTTTTTCTGTGCTCTGATACCACTTTGGTGCAGACCCCCAATCCCCAGGCTGAGATCCTCTCACAGGATCGTTCAAATCTCCTTCAACTGAAGTGGCTCTTTCAGATCCCTATCAGAACCTTCAATGAATCGATCCATAGGTCCTTATGAATTGAGAATATGTGAACAAACACCAGGCGCCAACCCAAATCTCCTTGACCACAATAGCATCGTGCCCTTCACTAATTCAGGACTTTGGGTCTCGCAATTTCGCGATCCCTATTGTTGCGTTTCTCAACCCTCTACTGTCGAAACCCAAACCAAAATGTATTCAACAAAGGCTGAATTCTCACAGAACTTTCCGTCGATTCGAAATTTTAGACTTTGCAAATCTTGATGCAAGACTTCTGGCTCTCCAACCTATGAAACCCTGAAATAATCAACAAGGTTTGACTCCGCCTAGAGACAAGTGCACCACCTGTCTTCTCCGCTGTCCTCTGTCTTTGACATGGATCCTTTCCATTTGTCTCTCCAAACTTTCTGACTTTCGGGACTCTCGATCCCCAAGCATGGACTCCTCCATTTCTCGACACCCGAAGTGCCGAAATCCTGAAACTCCATGCCAATTCCTGTCGCAACTCTTGATTTCGGGACTTTCATTCCACTGTGCTCAACTCCTTATCGTCAGGATCCCTAAAATACCAAAATGATATGACGGCTTGTGCAAGGCATGATCAATGGTCCACGTTGATTCTGGATCTTAAAGTGATGAGTTCGCCTGTCTCTAACCACCCTGCAACTTCTCTGGATCCTATGACCCTCACGACTGCGCGAGTTCTCCATGGAGAATTTCAACCGCTCGTTTCTCCTTGACAGCTTCTGCGAAATGAACATATGTTCTTTCACTTTTGAACTTTACTTCTGCTGGATGAATTCAACCCTCGTCTCCCTTTGAAGTAGTTCGACCTCTGTCCCCCTTTGAAGTGTTCAAAGGTACTATCCTTCCTGAGATTTCACTTGCAACTCAAACCTCCAAAAGGGTTCCTGCTCGCACTCCTTGCGAAAGAATTTCAAATACTCCTGGGTATTTGATCTTTCGACTTTGTGCACTCCTTGCAACAACAGTCCTTCAAATCTCCCCTTAGCTAATGACTTCTAAGGTTTCAACTAGCCTGCGCACACCTTGCACGACTTCTGTGCTTCACCTGGACTTTTGCTGGAATGAAAAAAATGGTATCCCTCCTAAGATTTCGGAGATAAAACTCTGAACCTTCATCAATGCACTCCTTGTGGACGTTTCACTGCACTCATTGCAGGAAATTCTCTCACTTAGGAAGAGAAACAATTGAAACTCATTCTCTCTCTCTCTCAAACTTCAAACATTCAACATGAAATCCTACATACACACAATATTAAAACAAATGCATAATAGAGAGAATAAACAACTATCAGCATACCATTCAACATGTATACACAGAAAACATCATAACACCATGAGTCTGCTTCAAAGCTCCATATATTAATTCAAATCTTTTGTACATGGGTTCTTCTCTACAGCTCTCTACTACAACTCTCTTCTTCTATGCTATGCTAATGTTACAATGATACAATAATACAAAGACGAGGGTGTCTATATCCATTTTCCTTCCTGCTCTTCTAAATTGTCTAATCTACAATTCAAATCTACCTACTTTCATTAACTATGCATAAATGCCTCTACATTCTATAGATGAGAGAGAATCACTGATGATCCGTTTACAATATGCAAGTATGCCTCCCTTTAACCATTACATTAATGCTTCAAAAACATTTCAAAAACATGTGCTGGTGGTCTTCCAACTGTCTTCCACCTTCACGATCGTTTGGTTGCTGACTGTTTACGATGCTCCTGCATCATTTTGTACATCGAAAATAGGTGTAGAGGCATAAACATGGCAAGTTGGAAACAATGGCCTAAATCCCTAACTACTAAACCTTCTTGAGCTCATGAACCACCATCGAAAACACCTAAAAACCTTAATCTATCATGATTTTATAATTGGAAATATGCTTATATTTTTTGAAAAGAGAGGGAGTAAATCCTCATAGATTCAAGGACACGAAACATATAAGTTCAACAATAAGTTCATGCAGTTGATGTATGGATTTCCATTGGACCATGGGGAAATGAAGATAATGTGATCTACTATTTGATGTGATTTATGCATAGGAAAAGAAGATTGGTGAAATTGTATCTCGAGATGGAGATTA
>ML842732.1:0-39337 GCA_009831015.1 Picea engelmannii
TAGTGGAAAAAGAGAAATTGAACACGAGACAACAAAAATTTTGTAGTCACATCCCATTTCTGAAGATAAAATACCAAATGTGGTAGTTACCATAATGATATGATAACATATATACAAAATACATTAGAGATTCTTTTAACTTTGGTGATTGATTCCTAAATTAATGAATACCAAAAGCATGCATTTTTTGTAACCACTTTAATTTTGCTTATTAAAAAGCTTGATCATACTTCTTTATAACTGAATTTCATTTAATCGTACTTTTAAGGAATATGCCATATTTGAAAATTGAAAAGGATAAATAATTATTCAACAATCTAATTTTACTGCAAATGGACTCGTATGCTGGATGAAAATGGAGTGCATAAAACATTGGTGGAGCACTTTGTTGGATGGAAGAGGTTGGACAAATAAATTTCATAAATGTTCACCATGTCGAAGAATAAAAAGTGTAGGAGCAAATCAAATAACTTGTGTAAAATGTTTTCAAAGTTGTCAAAATATACAAAAGTTAATGTAATGAGGAGGGGAGATTGACATGCACTAGTGGAAAAAGAGAAATTGAACACGAGACAACAAAAATTTTGTAGTCACATCCCATTTCTGAAGATAAAATACCAAATGTGGTAGTTACCATAATGATATGATAACATATATACAAAATACATTAGAGATTCTTTTAACTTTAGTGATTGATTCCTAAATTAATGAATACCAAAAGCATGCATTTTTTGTAACCACTTTAATTTTGCTTATTGAAAAGCTTGATCATACTTCTTTATAACTAAATTTCATTTAATCGTACTTCTATCTCAAGCCTAGAGTGCCCTAGAGTGCCTATTTGATGCATAATACCTCTCTTATTCATATCTTGATCATAATCATAATATTGCATAACATCCCCATGCACAATGTGTACATCGGTTATCGATATCTTAATGTATCTTAAACCTTGAAATTACTCCATAATGGCATTCAATACTACAGTAATATCTTGCTCTAGGTGATTATGTATTTAGAGCCTCCTTGATTAAGTATTTATGTTCTGATATCTAGATATGTATTGCACTTGGTGCCATTTTGATATATTCATGAGCATACTTTGGATATGTTGTCTCTAATTGTCTCTAATGCTTTGGAAACGTGATTTAAAATCTTAAAAATATATTTTTTTCGTTAAAATTTAAATATTTTATGTATTCTTTAAAAAACTGGTTCGACCAATTCATTACTGGTTCCAGTTCCAGTTCAGGTTGGACCCTCGATCGGTTCTGATGCCGGTTCCGATTTTTAAAACTATAGAACTTCAACCATGATGCTCAAAATCTGATCTACGTGTTTGAGATGATCCTCCCAAGTTTTGCTATATATCAACAAGTCATCAAAAAAGACTAGAAGAAACTTCCTCAACTGCTTGTTGAAGACATGATTCACGCATGACTGAAAAGTGGTTGGCGCATTAGTTAACCCAAAGGGCATAACCAGAAACTCATAGTGGCCATAGTGACATCTGAAAGTTGTTTTAGGTACGTCTTGCTCCCTCATTTTAATTTGGTGATACCCTGAGCGCAAATCTATTTTAGTGAAGTAGATAGCACCATGTAGTTCATCCAAGAGTTCATCTATCTGGGGGATGGGGTACCTGTTTTTAATGGTCTTCTTGTTCAAGGCCCTGTAATCAATGCACATGCGCACAGTTCCATCCTTTTTCTTTACCAAGACCACTGAAGATGCAAAAGGACTAAAACTTGGCCGAATATGACCCATATCCAACAATTCTTTAATAGATTTTTCAATTTCATCCTTGTACCTCTTTGGATACCTATAAGGAGTAGTGATAACTGGCTTTGCACCTTCCTCCAACTCTATAATATGCTCAAACCCCCTATCTGGTGGTGGCCCGGGTGGAATGGGTTCAAATACCTTACTGTGACTATCAATGATTTTTTGTATGTCATGAGAGTAGTGAGGATGCCCCTCCTTATCTACTTGTACTGATATCAAACATTCTGTTGCAAATACAATATCTGAAGATGGCCTCCATGCGCTTAGCTGTAACCACTCTAGGCGCATTACTTGTCATTCCCCTTAAGGTGACCCTTTTACAATTTTCCCCACTGAAGGACATTTCCAAGCCATTGTACTCCCAATACGACATTGGTGTCAGGTAGGTCCATTACATAAAATTCTTGGGCTAAGTCATATCTATTCAAGGTGAGGTTCAAGCCCAGAATGTAGTTGTCACAAGGCATAGTATTGCCTCCTGCTACCTCCACATGAAATCCTTCAAACTCAATTGTAGGAATATGTCTCCTTTTGACCAAGGCTGAATCAATGAAGTTGTGTGAAGCTCCCCCATCAATAAGGATAGAGACCTTTTGACCTTGAAGCACTCCCCTCATCTTGAAGGTATTGTATTTGGGCACTCCACTGATGGATGCAATGGTAATTTTCTTGTCTCCTGATGGACTAAAACTTGTCTCTTCTCCTCCTTCACCTTGCGCATTGTCAAGCCTAGGTAGATTTGCTTCTATGTTTTGTATGTGGCCAATCTGTCATGTTCCTGACTTGGCTAGTCTAGGAAACGTTGTCGATATGTGTGTCGGATCAATGGTTTACAACATATAAATGATCATACAAATAACAAATGCGACAAAGGACTGCAAAGTTTGTATTATGATATCTCTATGGATTACAAAATGGTTGAATGCGGCTGAATAAACTGACAATACTCGACTAGATCAAAAAACAAAGGATCTTAGCCGAAATACAAATAAGCAACTAAAAGATAATACCCGGAATATGGGAGCACTGCGGAATCAATGGATGCACTGGAACTATGGCAGCTCTGATTGTAATTGCTGGGAGTCTGGAAAGTTCGCCCTAGGAGCTATACTTCTCGGAATGGCCTGGAAACTATCCCCAATGATGCACCCTACTCTAGTCCTCAGTACTGGTATCTGTCAAACCCCTCTGCTGATGAATCTAGACCATGGGTGGCTACCCCTGGGGGAATGCGCCCCTCTTCTTCTGGCAAAATGCGTCCTAGTGATTCCACCATCGAAATTAGGCGAGATATGTCTCAAAACGACCACCTTGGTCTACTGGGAAATGGGCAGAAGGGTTTCCCTGAATCTGGTCTGATGCTCACTCTGGAACCCCAAATGTGCCCGCCAAAAGTGTTGCACGTCCAACTCTAGAAAATGTGTCCCACTTGATTCCTCCGTTGGAACCTGATGAGGAACCAGGCAAAAGATGCGCCTTGCCCTCCTCTCAAATGGGTTGGAGGGAAATCTCTGAATTCTCCCTGGATGGGATAAGTCAACTAAAAACCCTCTCAAAAGTTGCGCCCTCACTCTGGATGAATGTGCCCTTGCTGCTGAACACTGTGTAACTGCTGCTGAAGATTGATGGAAGACCTGAATGATCTTCCCAGTGACTAGGGTGTGTCTCTCAACACCGAAATCAGCCACTGGTGTCTTCCTCCTGGAATCCACTGAACTATCTCTCTTGAGATGCGTCTCTTCTCCTCAATGACAAGTCATAATCTGCATAATGATGAATTAGGTCGCTGGCCCTTCTCTTATAGCTTTTCTAAACCCTAATTTGTTGTTGAAACCCTAATTCATTGTTGACCTTTTCCCTCCAAGTGACTTTTACTTTATTTTATTATTCCTTGATTAAATCACTTAACTAATTAATTAATTAACCATTTTACCTCTAAAAAGTGATTTATCCATCCTTATGGCTACTCCGGCCACTGAAAGTCACTTCTCATCATCTTATCTTGTAGTGCTCTTCTTCCCGATTCTGATGAGTTATCACACTAAGAGGTTTCTCCAAGTAATATGCCCATTATGACCTTCTTAGTGAATTTAATTCAGATATGACCCATAATAACTCAAAATTACGAAAATCGTCGGAATGCAACGAAACCAAAGCCAAGTTGTGCGGAATGGATCCTGATGATGATCGATGCAAGTCGGGCCCAAACAAACCCCTCAATATCTCCCGAACTCTTTGTCACCCCTATCTGGCTACTCGGGTAGGCATAACATTCTGAAATGTTGTAATGTTATAATGTCCCAAAATGAGGACATTACACAATCTCCTCATCCTCTTCATCATCTGAGATCACCTCAATGTAGTGAACCTTGACTTTGCCCATGCATTTGTGTCTTGGTTCCCAAGGTTCTTTGTAACTGAAGCAAAGTTGTTTCCTCCTCAACTCTCTCCTAGTAGCCTCATCCATCCTTCCCCTACCTCTATCCATAGCTCTTGGATCCTTTGCCCCTTGGTTTATTAGGGGTCTTGGAGTAAATTTGGTTTTTGCTGCAGATCCCATCAAATCTCTAGTCCTCCATATGGCCTCATGTAGGTTGGAAGGCTTAAAAGCCTTGACCCAACCACGCAGGGGTTCCATCAACCCCTCAGTAAAGAGCATCATTAATCTAGTCTGAGACACATCTAGCACCATTACGACCACCCTCTGAAACTCCTCTATATAGATCTTTGGTGACCCAGTTTGTCCGAGTTGTGTGAGTTCCCTGAAATGTAACTCTGATCAAACCTGTCAATAAGTCTCTGACTGAACTCTGTGTAAGCAGTAATTTGATTATGACCCAAGGTAGTCATACCATGATACCACCAGTCATGAACTTTGCTTTCCAAGTAAATGGTGGCAAACTTGATGGCATCCAATTCCCTCATGGGGTTAAGCTGCAAGTAGGCATCTAACTTCTGCACCCAGGCTTGCACAGTGATTCTTGAAGATCCATCAAAGTATGGAATCTCCATCTTCCCTGCCCTGCGCTCTAGCTCATTATTGTTCCTGTGATAGTTCTTCGGTCTACCCCTGAACTTGATACCACAATACTGGTCCAAGGTAATCTATCTCCTGAATCCTGCACTCAATGTTGCATACTCCCTGGCATACTCCTCAAAGTTGTCTTCTATCTCATTGAAGTGATTATCCTATGGTTGGCCATCCAAGAATGTGGGCATATAGGGTCTAGGAGTGGCTCTATTGTGTGTTGGCCCCCTGGAAGGTCCCCCTCCAAAGCTCTGTCCCTCTATATGGTAGTGAAGATATTGCTCATGATGATGTCTGGTTCCCCCGTGAGAACCAATGGCTTCCTTGTTCACATTATTATTTGGGCCATCCCCACCATGGTTAATCTACATAAGGAGAAGCGTGATCTTCTCCTGGTTAGAATTCAATCTCTCCAGGCTCTCTCTCATCTCAACCTGCTTCCTGTGCATTGTCTCCTGAGTCTCATGTAGATGGTGTTGGAAGGGTGAATTGTGTGTTGTCTATGGAGCTCTTCAACTCCTTTCCTATACCTGCTAAAATCTGTGGCTCACTGTCATCACCTAATCCTTCCATTTCTGCCTCTACTTCACCTGTTTGTCTCTTGTGCCTTCCCATATAGATACCACTAAACTTTTGCATGCGCTAATCCCCACAAGCTAGGAGGATTTAATGCTCTAATACCACTGTAATGATCCCAAGCAGTTCCTTGCTTGGAAACTTAGGTTTTAGGCTTATTTTTTTGTTTATTGTTTGTTTGTTTTGCAGATCTGCCTTCTAGGCTTGCGCTATGAAGCTTATATGGAGTTTGCAGTGTACAAGAAGCAAGAATACAATAATAAACACATCCAATAACAAGATACAAGAGATTCAATCACAATGGAAAAGCAACAACTTCAAATTTGACCTTTATTTGAATAGTAGAAGATCCTGATACTATAGATCTACAGATCTAGGACAATATAGCTGAGATCTAGTAGCAAAAATGATAATAACCCTCAAGCAAGTCCAAGAAGAGAAGATACAAGCCTCCAAAGGCCAAATAACTGCAAGAGATGAGTGACAAGATGAGATCCTTGCCCTCTGAAGTGGAAACCCCTCAAACTAGTTGAGTTGCGCACAAGTTCCTGGTTGTAGCTTTAGGGAGATTTCGGCCCACTTCCTCCTTAGCTCCAATACCAACCAAAACCCTTGAGAATAGTATATCTGAGGTCTAGAAACAGTGTAAGTGAGTTCCCTTGCTAAAGAATGGTGTTTTTGCCCTCAATATGAATAGATCCACTTCAGAAATTGTGTCCTTCATTAGAAGAAATCGTGTCACACTCATAATAAATCATTGCTCAGCCAAAACACACCAAAAGTAGGTCAAGAATGGCGTTATGGCCTTTACCAAGCTATCTCAATAGAAAAACCCTTTAGATCTCCTTCTCCTTGGCCAAATCAAATGGAACCAGCTCCTCAAGTGCGCCCTCCTGTTGGAAACCCCCACTAATGCGCACTACCTTTCCCTGAACCTGTAGAATCCACCTGTGACTGAGATAGAATGGTGAGGGAGGAATCTTGCACCTTCATGACCAAGCTTGGACCAGGTTGGGTGGGATCTTTCACCACCGAGCTGATCTCTAGGGTTTGTTCTCCCAAAACCCTCAAAATGTCTTTGGCTCTAAAGCTCAAGATGCAAAAGTAAAAATGTCAAGGAATGAGGAACCCTCCTTTTTCCTTTATACCCATGTTCTAATTCTCAGTTGAGTTAGTTGACCACCTTCTAAGGTTAATTCCTTACTTTTTTTCATGTGGTCTTTTTTCCCACTTACTTTACCTTTTTCCCCAAAGTCACTTTTAAATTATAACATTGTGCTTAGGTGAATACTTTGGAGTCTCTTAGTCCCCATATCTCATGAGACTATAGTCTAGTGGGGACATCTAGACTACTTAGTCTCTGTAATCCTCTGATCCAGAGGTGGGGGACATTACACAGAAGCAAGGCGTAAGTTTGGAGAAGGTGATGCAGTTGTTGCAGTGACAGAGTTTCTTCTTGTTCAGTCTTTCTGGTATCTCTCTCTTGTGTGCTACTCTTGGTAGTGGTGCGGTATCTTGGCATTGTGTTGTTGCTGCAGCTGTGGTGGTATTTTTGGTTGAGCTAGCCTTTGAGCTAGGGTTTATCTGTTTGGACTTGCTTTGTGAACAAAATCTATCTAAGAAAGGTTGTTGGGTTTTTCCCCCATTTGGGATTTTCCCAAGGTAAATCTCTTGTGTTCTTTTTGTCTCTTGTTTATGCTGCTACTACTTAGTACATGATATATATATATATATATGATAATGGTAATGAAGTAAAAGAACACTAGTAACTATAATGCTCTGTAAATAAGGAAAATATAACACAACCAATATGTTTGAGACTGGTTCGGAGGTGCAAGACCATACATCCAATCACACATCCTCATAGTGACAAAGGGTTCAACTCCAGATAGAACCAAAGCAAGGCACCTCTCGCTCGTTGGATTGCCTCCCAGCCCCAACGAAGCAATCAGAGATATTTCAAAGTTTCTCTCCTTCGACCTCGAATGGTAGGAGAACTGAGCTTCCTCGTTCCTACAACCCCCCAGAGTCATACAACCGAATCCTCCTATGGTACTCGAGGACTCCAACAGAGAGCTAATGCGACCCCCGTTGCCCCCCTCGCCATTAGTCATCATATCCAGGAGACCTTGACCTCATTGGCTTCATCTTCAGATATCTCACTCTCTCCTTCTTGACTAATATCAAGGCATCGCACCAAAAGACCTACAAGAAACAACAAGACAAAATTCTCTGAATAATAATGGAGCAATTTCATCTTCTTGTTCACCATATGGAGCCTTCAATTCATAGAGATAGAATGTTAGCAGTTGCTTACTTGCTTCGCTTCGTAAATCTGGCTTAGCATTTACTTAACAAAACATATGGTCACCAAAACCCGTACATCAATTTAGAACAAATTGCTTTCATCCTTTAAAGATAGCCTACATTCTATATGACACATTAATAAATAGTCAATCATTACTATCAAATCTTAGACAAAAATAGACAAATCATATGAGCCCATAGAATTCAAGGTTAATTAACATAAAATTACAATTCAATACAGAGTCATCTATAATTTTGTACAATGTCGTGCACTTCTTAACCATAATCCGAGATATAGATCCCAAGGGGAATACAAAACTTGTGCATGTGACACATCATAATCATGCCTTTTCTACCATTTGGTTCTAAAAGAACGACAAGGCACCATACCATAACCAATGCCTTACAAGATAACATCCCAAACCCCTTATCTCATCCCATACACTCTCAAAACCCACACATCCAATTTCACCCATCCATAAACATAAGATCATTCATCAGTAGTTATGAAAACTACTAAGATTGTATGCCCTCAAGTTCTTTATTGGACGTATAAAAGTTGCATGTTACACATATCAGTAAGTTATTAAAAAAAAGTGATGCCTTAGAGCAGCAAACCTTCTGCACTCATTCTAATTATGATATAGCTAATGACTGGATTCCAAGGGCAATGGGCTGGCAAATAGCTTAAAGATCATAAACAGAACATAGTATAATTGACAGTTAGTTTTTAGAAGTCGCTTGAGTTTCATTAAGATTGTAATGTGTTAAGTTGGCAGATCACAGGAACTTAGAGGCTTGGGTTATGGTTAGGCATTCTAACCATATGTTCAGTTATATAAGTTGTCGATAACCCAGCTGAATTTTATGCCTTGTGTATACTGATGAAAACAGCAATGGATACAAGATTAAAACAACTGGAGGTATTTGGAGACTCCAAACTGTTGATTGATTGGGGATCATTGGGCAAATAAAAAATGCAGAATTGAGAACTTGTGTTTAGCTACAATTATGAACCTTGTCCTGAAGGTAAAAAACAAATTCAATGATATTTCTTCTTCACATGTATATAGAGAATTTAACACTAAAGCAGATCAGCTTTCTAAAAAAACTATATTGTTGCAGGAGAGTACTTTATTTCATCTACTGAATTCAAAGGAGGGACTCTGATTTCATCTACTGAAAGGTCTCTTTACAAAAAATTAGAAGATGCCAGTACTGGAAAGTTTAGTCTGAAGTTTCTGCTTATGTTTTGTCTCAATCTGAAAGGTGCAGGGCTGAATTGAGTCATGGTTTTTTACCAATGAAATGTCAAGGCTGCCGTATGTCAGTACTGGAAAGTTTGGTCTGAAGTTTCTGCTTATGTTTTGCCTTCATCTGGAAGGTATAGGGCTGAATTGAGTCAAGGTTTTCCACCAATGAAATGTCAAGGCTTCCTTATCCCAGTGCTAGAAAGTTTGGTCTGAAGTTTCTGCTTATGTTTTTGTCTTAATTTAGATTCTGGAAGGTATAGGGCTGAATTGAGTCATGGTTTTTGACCAATGAAATGTCAAGGCTGCCATTTTTGGAGCCATGGAAGATTGTACTTAAGTAGTGATTGGACATTACTGAGACTGGAGAGTTCCTTTTTTGTCTGTCTTTCCAAGTCTGTACACGACAGTTTGAAGTATATTCTGGTTTTAAACTTTGAAATATTGAATATAAAGATTTATTTCTTGGAAATTAAAAAAAATTGTTGGCAGGTGAGCAGTTCATGGGCATAACTATATCTTATAGCCCTTCCTAACAATATCATACCTAGAACATGAGTTATTTCGTGTGTGAACTACTTGATTATAACAAAAATTGCAACCATTGTGATATATGACCCTAGCTATCATGGTGACAATGAATTCTATGAACCTATGTACCCCAAAATTCCCGAAGCTCAAGGACAGCTTGCCTAACAATATCATACCTAGAACATGAGTTATTTCGTGTGTGAACTACTTGATTATAACAAAAATTGCAACCATTGTGATATATGACCCTAGCTATCATGGTGACAATGAATTCTATGAACCTATGTACCCCAAAATTCCCGAAGCTCAAGGACAGCTTGCTCATAGTGGCATAGGTCATCTTAATCCCAGATCTAATAAAAGAGGGATCAATATTCTTGCACCCTCAAAACTAAATATTTTTGCAACGTCAAAACATCATTGATAAAATTGATGTTTGAACCTCAGCTTTTTTCCTACTCCTCTAGAAGCATAATACAAGGTTGATCTCAGCTACTCTGTTCGTAGTGGATACAAGGTTCATCTCAGCCACTCTATTTACAGTTATTTAAATATTGCAAATAAAATAAATAATGTCTGACATTAAAATAATTAAATTAATAAATGGATGCCGGATGCCTCTTCTCTACATGTATTTTATTAACGCACATCTCCCGACACCCAGCTTGTAGAGCACCTAGAACCTGCAGAGGACTTGTAAACCAGTCCTGTGAGGACCCGGAAATCGCTTAATAGTTTCTGGTCATGCTGGAAACTGCGGTGAAACTTCGGTAGAAGTAATCTTTGGAAAACTGTCTACACATAACATGAACTAACTTAAACTATTCACTACTGACATGACACTTACTCGACCCGCTAAAAAAGGTATAAGATGAAGAATATACCCATTTTTGTAAGAGTAGATCTTAGCCACAGGAAGATAACAGAGTCAGTAAAAGCAGGGTAGTGTTATAGCCCCCACCAAAGTTAACTTCCTCAAAAAGTGGCCGGCGCGCTCCCTTAGGTTGATAACTAGTAAGCGGTCATGGCCACTAAATCAGGCCAGGTAAGCACAGACCAAATTTGTGTAAATGGTGCCCTCCCTTTGATAGGTGGCGGATACTCCACATCTTCGTAAGTGATGGATACTCCAAACTTTATAGAGTCAAAGAAAGCTTTTCCAGAAACTCATTTTTGTAAGAGAATATAATTTTATTCTGTCCCACAAATGACCACAAAAGTAGTTCAATGGGACTAAAGGAGTACCATCAGTGTAACACAAAGTAGAAATTCCTTAGCAGAGCCTGGATCTAAGCTAACAGCAGTAAAGACAAGAAATCTAAGAGCGAAGCCACGGAGCTAAGCAACCAGTCCGAGAAGTAAAAAAGACGGACACGTGAAAAGAAATGAGTGAGAGCGCTGGATAACTTCGATTCGTACATGAGAAAACGTGAGTAGTAAAGCAAGCAGTTTGATCAGTGTTTTGTAGATCTGAATGAATCTATATCATGATACAATATTTGCTATACTCAAAATTTGACAAGGCAGAAAAAACTATTAAACAATAGGAAAACCCATAACAAAATTAAGATCGGAATTCCTACACACCTGTGCTCGGACAAAGCCTGAGAGAGCAAAGGTTGTGAACTGGCCCGTGTATATTCCATTCTCGTCCAGATGCCCGATATTTAATTGCACCGATGCATGGTCCTTTGAAGTTATCAGTCGATTGGTTGCAGAGCTGTCGAGTACATACGAATTCAATTTTTTCAATCCCCTCGCCTCACACCACAAAAACAGAAACTGCCAGGACAAAAAATACAATTATTACCATTTCCTTGGAATGTAAAGATCGATATTCTGTCCTTCTTCGTTCTGCATCTTGATGGCGAATGAATGACCTCTTCGACTACCGACTACTTCTCTCTGCCTCACAAAATGGCGATTGAATGACCTCTTCGACTACCGAATACTTCTCTCTGCCTCACAAAATGGCGATTGAATGACCTCTTCGACTGCCGACTACTTCTCTCTGCCTCTCATATTATTCATGACCTGCTATGAAGCATTTTAGGGTTAGGGTTTTATACATCCTATGAAGCAAGGGTGTATTAAGGTTTATCATCTTTTTTGTTCATGGCGTTGTCTCACTAGTGAATATGCACAGCAATATTTTGTCCAAAATTATAACCTCCCAAAATACCATCAAAATACTTCATTTAATATGCACAGCAAGATTTTTTCCAAAATTATAACCTCTCCAAATACTTCATTTTTTACACTAAATTGTTAATTAGTGGCAATTGGGTGGTAACTTCAATTTTTAAGTGACTAAAGAAGCATTCACATTAGTGACTTGATAAACATCCATGTCATCTCTCTTGCAACCCTAAAAATATGCATAATGATGACCAACTAAATGTTACATCTATGATGCAATCTTTGGGCCTTAGAAACATCGAGAGTTGCTACAAGGAAATGTCTTTATTTAAGAGCCAATGAGTGTTTGTATTTGTGAACTTAGCAATGTTCCTAAACGAGGTTGTTATGATTGAAGAAATGTCCCAAATTGCGACCTTAGAAATTTATACTTTGAACCTTAGAAACATCGAGGGTTGCTACAAGGAAATGTCCTTACTTAAGAGCCAAGAAGTGTCTATATTTGTGAACTTAGCAATGTTCTTAAAGGAGGTTGTTATTGTGACCAAGATTGTGTTCCCAATAGTGTAGTCATTGATGACCAAAGTTACATTCATATGTACATTTATAATAATGTTTTAAATAAAGTCCAAAGAGACACCTTTGTATTAACATCCAAAATGTGGTCTTAATTGCAATTGTGTTAATATCCAACTAAAATTAGATTATTGGTCATTAAAAGAGTCTTAATTGCAACCATATTAATCTCAAGGTAAGTTTATTTCAAAGACATTTATTAGGTTTGAATTGTCATTGCAATTGCCTTTAAAAATGACCAAAAATTAGATGGGAGATGAGGACCCATCTTCTTCACATTTAGAGTTAATTTTAAAGTATTTTAACTTACTATATGTTATTGACTTTTAGTCAACGAAAGATAATTAAAATAGTTTAGGACTATGTCTTGTATAATTAGTTGGGGTATCCTGTTGGCTTGAAATGCTCAAGTTTTTGAAGATAAATATACTCTCACTTTCCAATGTTTCTCTCATACCGAAGTAATTGTTTCACACTACAAAATGTCAATCAAGCAAGGGAATCCTTGACAAATAGGTAGTCTTCAAATTGTTAAATCTGAGGCTTGGGGTTTCTTTGATGGAGATAGGCAAGGATCCCCAAAGTTTAGCAATGTGAGTGGTTGTTTATACTTATCAAATTCTCATAGATTCAAGTTCAATGTTGGTTTAGGTGAATGTTCTAATAATTATGTTGATTTCATGGCTTTGAGGTTACCGCAAAAATGTGCTTTGGAGAACAATGTAAGGCACATTCAAATTTGTGGGGATTCAACCTTAGTCATTAATTGGATTAATGATACAACTCATCTCCATGAAATAGCATCATGCTTAGGCCCATTAGAGAACAACTAAAAGAGGTGGTCAAATCCATTGAAGCCATCACTTTTTCTCATATTTTCTGGGCGTTGGATGTGAAAGCCTGGTTTTTATCTAAAGAAGCACAACAAATAGCAGAAGGTTGCATATCCTTGGAGGAGATCAAAGATGGCAATTATATCATCTCACTATCCATGCTTTAATTTTATTCCTCTCTGGATGTTGTGAATGAAGATCTTTCAGTGCAGTTTTGGTCATTTTCTCTTAGTTTGTTTCAGAATGCAAGAAGTCGATGATATGGCTTTGAACTTTTAATATTTGAACATTGCATATTATATGTATGTATGGACTTTTGTAAGGTCTACATTTGAGAGCTTTTTCTACCTATTATGATTCAATGCCTTAAAAAATGATAAAAAGTCAATGATTACAGTCTACTTCGAGGGGGAAACCTCCTTTTACAATATATCCAATTCAAAATACAATATGAGATGAGATAATGTGATCCTAAAACTAGGTCTCATTGGTATATATATATATATGAGACAAAGGGTACAATTATAATGAAAGGGTACCATGAAGGATTCTAGTTGACCTACAATTATAATACTATAAATGTAATAATTCAATATCTAGGGCTTAAAAGGGGGTTTTACACATAAAATGGGGCTTTGTTTAGGTCTTAACATACGCCTCCCCTTGCCCTGGGTTGTAAGGCAGTCAGTGATGGAGTGTATTGTTAAGGCACTTCATAATGTGAAGTCACTGATTCGAAACCCCGACTTATCTTGTGTGTCGTGTATGGGGCATCGTGGGCACACTTGGAGGTTATAGTGGTAGTAGTCGAATAACACGACCTCGTGTCATGCGAGTATGTGTCCAACTAGTTGTTGATTCTGCCAATCAATAAAAAAACATGTCCCTCCCCTTCAAACAAGTGTTGTCCTCAACACTTGACTAACTGTTGGTGTTTCTGCATGAAGGACTCATCTTCCCGTGTTGCCTCTTCCATCGATAGGTTCTTCCATTTGATGAGGTACTATGTGATTGCTCAATTGCTTAATCTGTGTTTCAAGAATTGTTTCTAGTTATAATATTATTTTCCATTCTTCATTAATCTATGGTAAAATAGTTTGGACTAAGATTTTGTTGTCAATTACCTTCTTTAAGCAAGAAAATGGAAGACTTGATGTACACATGAAGATGGAGGCAACTCCAATTTGTAAGTCATATTTCTAATCCTTTGCAAAACCTTATAGGGTCCATAATATTTGCGTGCTAATTTAGTGTCCTTCTTTTGTTGCTTGAGGGACATTTGTTTATATGGTTGTCGCCTCAGAAATACCCAATCCCCCACTTCAAATTCCCTTTCACTATAATATCGATATTCTTGTTGTTTCATCYTATTTTGTGCCATAACCAAGTTRTCCTTCAGTAGTTTGATRTCCTCTTGTTGGTTCCMTGTGTGGTCCTCCACTACTTSAACCTTTGTATTCCCTTTCAAGCGTGATGTAATAGATGGAGGATGGCATTCATAAAGTGACAAAAATGGGGACATTTTTTATGAAGTATGGAAGGATGTGTTGTACCACYATTMTGCCAAGGGCAACCACTTGACCCATTGTGTTTGTTTATTAGATGCAAAACAACGAAGATATCCTTCTAGACATTTAATATTCACAATCTCAGTTTTCCCATCRRATTGAAAGTGGTAAGATGAGTTGTGAGTCAATTGAGGAGTCAATTGAGTACCCAAACAAGAGAATAATTAAGTGCAAAATTTTCCAATGAAAAYTGGATCTTTGTCACTTACAATAATCTTGGGGACTCCATGTAGCTTTCGAATTGTTTCCATGAATGTTGTGGTTATTGTACTTGCTTTAAAAGGATGAGAAAGAGAGTAAAAATGGGCATACTTTGTCAGTTGATCCACTACTASCATGATGACGGTMTTTCCTTCRGACTTGGGTAAACYWGTAATAAAATCCATTGAAAATTCTTCCCATCATTGACTTGGTATAGCTAATGGTTGTAGGAGTCCTGACGTATTGATTGTTTCTCCATTATTTTTTTGGTGGACTAAACATTCAGACACAAACTTTTGAACATCRGTTTTAAGACMTTCCTATAAAAAATCCTTCTTGATCCYATGGTATGTTTTCAAGAATCTTTAATTCCCTCCTATAGGAGAAGTGTGCAATTCCAATTGGAAATTCTTACATAAATATGGGYGATCATTATACCATAGCAAATAATTCTTCCATTCAAAATTATCTAATGAACYGGGGTCCTCRTGTAGTTGTTGAATGATCATGCATACCTCTTGATCTTGCTTCTATTATATCCTTGCTTCTTTCACCCAATCAGAYTGCATAATAGAAATARCACATAATGAACMTTRTGTTTCTTCTTCTTTCCTTAAAAGGACATATGCCACAACATTGTGTTTTCTTTTTTTGTAGATAATTTCAAATTCATAACCTAGCATCTTTTGACCAKTTTTTGTTGCTCTTCTGACAATAATCATTGCTCCAAGAAGTACTTCAAACTATCATGATYTGTTTTTACTTTGAAGTGTCTTCCTATTGGGTAARGGCSCCATTTATGAATTGCATGTACTATGGCCAACATTTTTTTTCATAAATGGGTTTGACTAAGTTTTTCCCTTTAAGTTGGTTGCTTTCAAAGGCAAGRGGRCTTCCTTCTTGCATTAAAATTGCACCAATTTCATGGCCCGAAGAAACACAATCCACAATAAATGTTTTTGTAAAGTTTAGTGTGGCCAGGACGAGAGTAGTACACATAGCCTCCTTAAGTTTTTCAAAAGCTTTGGTTGCTTCTTTGGTCCAAGAAAATGCCTCCTTCTTTAATAATGTTGTTAGAGGTTCTTATATTTGACCATAATTCTTGACAAACTTGTAATAGTATCATGTTAACCCTAAGAATCCTCTAAGTTTTTTCAAGGTTTTGGGAATCGACCATTCCCTCATAGATTTAATTTTGTTAGGGTCCACTTTTACACCTTCATGAGATACAATATGACCTAAATATTCAACTTCTTGAACCCCAAAGACACAATTGGAAGGCTTTGCATAAAGTCATTGTTCTTCCAATAGTTGTAATACTCTATCAACATGTTGTACATGCTCTTCCCAATATTTGTTGTAGATTAGTATGTCATCAAAAAATTCTAACCCAAATTTAATAAGGAAGGGCTTGAAAATAGAATTCATCAAGCCTTGAAATGTTGAAGGTGAATTAGTAAGTCCAAATGGCATAACCAAAAACTCGTTTTGACCTTCATGTGTTATAAAAGTTGTTTTAGGAATGTCTTCCTGCCTCATTCTGATTTGATGATATCTCGAACAAAGATCCAACTTAGTAAAGAATTTTTCTCCAAGCAATTCATATAATAATTCATCAATGACAGGAATAGGAAATTTATCTTTGATGATCATTTTGTTGAGTTGTTTATAAGCAGGGAATATACACCACGAACCATCATTTTTTGTAACCATCACTACTGGTGAAGAGAAAGAACTTTGGCTAGATTGAATGATGTCGAACTCTAACATTTCATGGATCGTGCACTCAATCACACTCTTATGTGCATATGGATACTTGTAAGGCCTATTGTTATGCGGTACACTTCTCGATTGCAAATGGATAGCATGGTCATGATCTCGAGTAGGTGGAAGACCCTTAGGCATTTCACCAAATACCTTGGAACGGTTGTTGATAACTATTTGGAGGTCTAATGGAGTAGAGGATATAGATGTTTGAACATCAAGTGAGAACAATTGTGCAACTACCCCCTTGTGTCCCTTTTCAAGTAATTTTGTCATGCTACTATAGCTTATCACTTTAGAGGGTTTCCCTTGGATAACTTTAAAGATCCAAATGCTTAAAATATCAGAACATAATAGAAGCACACACCATGTACAAAATGTGAAAGTGGAGCACAACTCCGAGATAGACAAGTTACACAATAAGTCCTTGAATAATAGGAGAACCCCCTCCAAATAACCAAATACCTTACTACATCAAAATTCACATGTCTCCAATAATGAATACATTATCTCTATATATACCTATTCACACTTGCACATGAGGCCCCTTTACTACTAGACCGACCCTATTACATATATATTCACACATTACATGTACATTTAAGCCATATATTCCCCCCTTGGGGTCATATCATATACATTCAACGCTGTATATGCCCCCCTTTGGTCATAACATAATACCTCCTTCAAAAAGTTTTGTCCTCAAAGCTTTACAATTAAAGGATTCACATGTGATGAAACCAAGTAATATGATTTTCTTATGTTCCCTCCTCTTCTTTCAATTGATGATGATCCATCCATCCATAATTTTTTTCAGTCATAATCCTTGATTGCTAGTTGTTGCATAATTTTATTTCCCTTGATTCCATGTGTTGTTGTTGAAGCTTCTCCAAATTGTAGTAGTTGTTGGTCTCTGACAATAACTTGTTTAATAGTGGTTTTGTGATGCATGGTTCCATGAATATTGATAAGTATCACATCTTCTTCCTTGATAATATTCATATCGACCTTCTTGTCTTCATTGATATCTTTCATGGTAATGAGGGTGTCGGTATGGTTCCACTTTTGATGGTTTTCTTCACTTTGCATGTGCATTTCATCTATATTATTTTCAGAGACAATGGAATCCTCTATATTGCTTGCTTGTTCTTTGATTATTCTAGCCTTGTAGATAATACCATCATATTTGGCATGTACATCCTCTAGATGGAGTTCAACTTCTTCAAGTATCTTCTGTTGACCTTATTGAATCTTGTCTTCTTTCTCCTTTTGAAGCTGCAATGTCACCCCCTTTATCAAATTATGACGTCCTTCTTTAATTCTGGATTGCATTTCTGATTTTACCTCATCAGTATTTAAGGATTCCTCTACCTTCTTGCAAATTTCCTCTTCAAGTCTTTTTGTAGACTCTTTGTCCAAGATCCTCGTTTCTCTTTTATTTTGATAATTCTTCTTTTCTTCTTTCAATCTCTTAACCTCATCCAATAGTTTTTTATTATGGTTTCATAATCTACATACCTCTTCATCTTTCATTTTCAATTCTCCCCTTGAATTGTCATTTTCCCACTTTGCTTTGCTACTATTTTCTTGGTCTAGGTTTTTAACCTCCTTAATGAGTGATTCATTAAGGGACCATATCTTAGATAGCTCCTCACCCTTATTCTTAATCTCTTCCTTTTCTTATTTTAATTCATCTTAAATTCTATACAATTCCTCCATTTTTGTATCCCTAATCCACTTATCTGAGAAGAGTTTTTCAAATTCTTCCCATGTGGAGCGGAATCCAGTATCTTCATCAAAGCTATTCCACCACTTAGAATATTCCCTACAAGGACTCAAATTATTTTCCTTTAACATCCTCAACCACTCTTCGGGATTGATTTAATCTCTATCTTCATCTCCGCTAAAGCCAGGCATTATCATTAATTCTTGATTGAGGTATATCCCCAAACCTCAACTTACACCCTCAATATATTAGGAATAATGATATCAAATAGTTACAACCCTTGCTCCAATATAATATTATATTTTTTCTTTTTCCAATGGATTTTGAATCATGTCAATCAGACATTCCAATCAAAAGTTATGATAGTTTTAAGTGAACATATCTTTGAAACCCTTATTTGGAGTATGTCCTCCTATCTGACCTTCCTTTTGATGTATCTCTACAATTTTGACCCTTCTAAGTCTGAAATTTCGACCTGCAGTATTTTTAAATGTTTTCTCTACAATGCCATAGGATGACAAAAATTGGGTGTGTCAAATGAAAGTTATGGTAACGTTCCCAAACCTTGTTAATTTTTGGCTTTTTCGAGAGAGAAAGCTTGTACAAAATTCCATGCACCCAATATTTGATATATGATGCTCAAACTTGCACCCAAATTACCATGTACTATACTATTTCCAATGGAATTGATCTCACATAATTTGGATCTTCTATGAAGAAGTTATGATTATTTTACCCAGAACACTTGTTTGAGACTAGTTATAAGACTAGTCCAAAACCCTATCTTCCATAGGGTGTATCTCCGAAAATACATCTACCCAGAAGCTTAAATTTGTACCACGGGTACCTTGATAAGTCTTATAAACATCCTCCAAGTTTCACTTTCTAATGTGCCTCTGAAAAAAAATTATAGCGAAAATTCCAAGATGATTTGTTTAAGGCAGCAAAACCCTAAGATTGATGCTCTGATACCAATTGTAATGATCCAAAATGCTTAAATTGTCATAACATAACAAAATTACAAACCATGTATAGAATGTGAGTGTGGAGAACAACTCCAAGAGAGATAAGTTACACAATAACTCCTTAAAAAATAGGGGAACCCCTCCAAATAACCAAATACCTTTATACATCACAATTCACATGTCTCCAATAATGAATACATTCTATCTATATATACATATTCACACTTGCACATGAGACCCCTTTACTACTAGGCTGACCCTATTACATATATGTTTACACATTACATGCACATTTAGGCCCATATATGCCCCTCTTTGGGGTCATGTCATATACATTTAGCCCTATATATGCCCCCCCTTGGGTCATAATAATACCTCTAACCTCAATTTCCTTGTCATCTGAGGAAAATATTATGAAAAGATATTGAAAATTAAGGTCCATTGTTCCAAATGATTGTAACCACTAGACCCGTGATACAACATCAACACCCCCCATTTGGATGGAAATCATGGGGCTATCCAAAAAATACTCACCCATGTTGAGCTTAATACCATGACATTTCCCTAAACAATATATGGTACCTCCATCTGCAATCATTACTTGAAACTCTGGTGCAAGATATACAAAGCAGTTGAGATCTTTTGCTAATTTTTAATTGATGAAATTATGGGTACTACCATAATCAATCAATATTGTTACCTTTTTCCTTTTTGATGTATCATTGTATCTTGAGGGTTTGTGGAGTATTGTTTTTGGCCAATGCATGACAAGATATTGTTGGAGTAGTCTCTTCTAGATCTAGATCTTGTGGCGGTTCCAATTCATGATCTTCTTCCTCTTCACAGTCTATGTAGAATATTTTTTTCTCATCGCATTTATGCCCCTTATTCTACTTGCTATCACAATTGAAACATAGTCCTTTTTCTCTTCCTTCATCCATTTGTTGAGGTGTCAACCTTGTCGATTGAGGTACACTTGTCTTATGAACCCAAAAATGATATTTTCTTCTCATGTATGTGTTGGAATTGTGTGTGGGTTGTAAGACCCTAGGTTTAGTTTATCTATGACCAACAAAACCCACTAGACACCGGCCCTTTCGGCATCACCTACTTCCGCAGATGAAGTCTCACCCGAGGTATCTATTGGGACTGCGAGAACCAGGCTTCTACAACAACAAGGGAATGGGAGGCAAACACAGTTCATTCTTTCTTATTATGCCAATTCACGTAACTTAGTTCTTATTCAATATTAAATTACTTATGATTCAGATTCCTATAATCATTATATTCTATATTCATTTATACTTCACGACTATAACAATTATGATCACAACGTAAAAGATTCAACATGAGATAAAACTTATCTACTATGCAACCATCCATAATCCATAAGCAAACATATAACATACATGCAACATAAGATTCGATATCATCTCTTTTACATTCCTTTTATTCATTCTCCTTATCAAAAGATTGCTACATTCAAGAACTCTAGAAATCTACATGGAATAGAACCCAACATAACAGAACAATATCGACAAAACATCAAACAAAACCTAACATGGAACAGAGAACCCCTAATCTCCCAACCCGTTACAAATTTATACATAAATATAAGGCTAAAAACCCTAATTTTCTCATCCCCAAAATACCACATTACAATGCATGGCCAGTTCAGTCAACTGGCTATTCGACTGCTTTCTTTTACTTTTCAATATGCATGTTGCTTTTCTGTTGTTCTTCTATTTTTGGAATGTCGAGTTGACATCCTTTATTCTCTTGCTTTATTCTATGTCGGCTTTATCATTTTGTTTGCTTTATTCTCCTATCTGCACGTTGTCTTGCTTCTATGCACTTTCCTCCTTCTGCGCATTGTCCTCCTAGATGTGCCTTAGTTGCGTGCTCCCTAGATTTTCTTCTCCTTGAGCACACTTTTCTTTTACTTAGTATTTTTTCCCAAAACTGTATCAAAAGTGAAAAATTGTTTCCAGAGTTGCTTGTCCAACAGTATGCTCTAATCATATACTTGTGTGTTTCCTTATTTTTGGCTTGAATATGACAATCATATTACATAGCTTCTATAATATTTGTAGGATGACTTAAGAAAAACACATGTTTAATGTCTTGTTTTAATCCACCCATGTAAGCTTCCTACAAATGTTCATCACTTATGTCATCCACCCTTGTGGCCAATACATGAAATTCTGAATTATAATCTTCAATACCTCCTAAGTGTTTGATTCCTGTCAATTGACTGAAGTAGTCAAGTTCCCACACTTTCCCATATTCTGCTTCTAGGTCTCCTGTAAATAAACCCCAAGTATAATGATAAAGAGGGGGGTTCCTTTTAACTACCCATTGATACCATTGATATGGTTTTATCTCAAAGTTCAAGGTTGTTATGTGAATCCTTTTCTTATCATCCATAATATTATGCAGTTCAAAATATTGCTGTAGTTGGTTCACCCATGTAAAGACCTTTGTTCCATCAAACTTATTTAATTCAATCCTAGGAAAGCTGAATTAAGGACCCCATCGTAATTAACTCCACTATTAGAAAATGGCTTATTATCAGCAAGTTATTCAACCATAATACTCCCTTTACTTTCCCGAGTTCCTTGCATTTTGATATTTCCTTTAGAGAGTCGCTCATATAAAGAATGAAAGATCATGGAAAACATGGAATTTTGCAATTCCTTCATGGAATTTTGTATTTCTTCTTTAATGTCATTCTTATTTCATCCATCTTCTTATCCATCTTATTTTCCATTTCATCCATATTTCTTTTCATAGTTTCATTCATCTTATGTTCCATTTGTTCCCTACTTCCAATGATCCTCTTTTCCATATGGCGATAAATCTCATCAATTTCATCTCGAGTCATGGTTGAGCTCTCTGGAGGTTTAGTGGTGAAGTAATTTCTGGAGGAGCCTTTGGAGCCATGTGAGAAAATAATAATTTCCCTCTTTTCCTCGTTATTACAAATTTTGAATCACCAAAAATAAATTTGTAAGTTATGTACCTTTTAAGCCCTAAATTTGGAGTCAGTCCTCCTAACTGACCTTCCTTCTGATGTATTTCTAAAATTCTTCTGAAATATTGGTCTATAGTACTCTAAATTGTCTTATCTTCTATGCAATGCCACAAGTTTGACCAAAATTGGATGTGTCAAGTGAAAGTTAGGGTAACTTTCCCAAGCCTTGTTGATTTTTGGCCTTTCCAGGAGAGCAAACTTGTACATAATGCCATGTGTCCAATATTTAATAACCGATTATGAAAATTGTACCAGAAATACCACATAATGTCCTCTTTCAAATGCAACTAGTCTCGTGCAATTTGGATCCTCTCCAAAGAAGATATGACAATTTTACTTGGAACATATGTTTGAGACTAGTAATAGGACTAGTCAAAAACCCTATCTTCCACGGGGTGTATCTCCAAAAGTATAATGACCCAGAAGCTGAAATTTCGACTACAGATACCTTGCAATGTCTTATAAATAAACTCCAAGTTTCATTTTCTAAATCATCCAAAAAAAAAAGTTGTACAAAAAATTCTAAGATGACTTTCTTGGAGAAGAAAAACCCAAGGATCAATGCTCTGATACCAAATGTTATGATCTAGTGCCTTAAAAAATGATAAAAAGTCAATGATTGTAGTCCACTTCAAGGGGGAAACCTCCCTTTACAATACATCTAATTCAAAATACAATATGAAATGATATAATATGATCCTAAAACCAGGTCTCCTTGGTGTATATATAGGAGACAAAGGCTACAATTATAATGAAAGGGTACCATGAAGGGTTCTAGATGACCTACAATTATAACAATATAAATGTAATAATTCAATATCTAGGGCTTAAAAATGGGTTTTAGACATAAAATGGGGCTTTTTCTTGGTCTTAACACTACCTTTTTGACTTTTTACATAGAATCATAAAAATTTACTTGCGAACTAGGGCTAGGGCTCGCCTTCGACTGCTAGTGATCTGCAGCAATGGCGCCCTTCAGGGGAGGGGAGCTAGCACCCCCCCCTCAACGACAGATTCCTTTCGCAAGCTTTTGGCCGCCCAAGGCAAGAAGCTTCTAGCAGTTGAACCTCCTAGCTTTGTCAAGAAACTCGACTCGATCCTGGAGATAGAATTACCCCTGGACCACCCTATGCGTGTAGTAGTCTCTTTGTCGGATTGAGGCCTGGTGGGTCAATTCATGGGGCTTTGGTCGTCAGCGTGAACTATAGACAACTGGATCCAAAGAAATTGGCATTCACTGATCAAAAGCAGCGTAACCTATTATGCAGTAGGAAGAGGATTCTTTATCTTCAATTTTATTTCTCAGGAAGACAAAGACCTCATCTTCATAAATGGACCGTATTTTATGGGAACTCAAGAACTATATATAAAACGATGGACGCCAAGCTTTGATCCGACGGTTGAAGTGCCAAAGGATGTCCCGGTCTGGGTCAGGCTCCTAAATCTCCCGATCCACTGCTGGAACCCTACTTCGCTCCAGGCAATCGAAAATGGACTCGGTCAATATATTGATAGGGCAGACCCCAAAGATCAATACTCCTGCGCGCGCATTTGTGTAGAAGTGGACTTAGAAGTGGGCCTTCCAGAAGCAATCAAGTTAAAGGTTGGAGAATGACATCATTACCAAAAACTCGATTACGAATAGCTACCGTTCAAATGTAGGGGCTTCCACGAATACGACCACTTTCAACGGAACTACCCCAAGAACCCAAACAAGGAGAAGGAAAATGGAGAAGGTTGGCAACAACCAAGGAAAGGGAAAACTGCAACAAGAATAAAAGGACCAAGGAACAAAAAGACAACACCAACACAACCCACAAAAAATGAAACTCAATTAGTAGAAATGGTGAAAAAACAGCCCAAGAAACCTAGATAAGGGCCATACAATAGAAAAAGTAGGAGAAAACCCATAGGAAGATCTATCAGCAGAGGACATGCAAGGGAACTCACCACAAGGAATAAGGGAAGCGCCAACGCTAGAACCAGAAGTAAAGCAGGGGAAGAACATGACAGGAAAGCATACCGGGCTGGAAACAGAGGAAGGAGAGGTCTCCTTTGATAGTGACTACGAGGGAGCAAGCAACACTATTCTAACCCCAAAGAAATCCGGTAGGGGAAGGAAGTCCAAAAAAGAAGAAAGAGATCAGGAGACATACAAAGATGTCCTAAGTGGGTCAGAACCAATAATAAGACATTTGATCAATGTAAGACATACAAGAAAGCACTCCAGGGCTCTGCAAGGAGCCCAACCCCCCCGGTAAGCCATGAAGTTAACCTCCTGGAATTGTAGAGGTTTCGGCAGCAAAGCAAAGGAAGAGGCGCTCAAAGACATCATCAGAACTTCCAAAACCGAGATCCTTCTACTCCAAGAGACCAAGATGGATGAGAAAAACTTCCTCAACAGAACAAAAGCAACTTGGAAATTCAGTCAAGGAATAGCATAAAGTGCAAGAGGTGCCTCAGGAGGTATCGACACTATCTGGAACGCCCTGAAGTTTGATCTAATCAACTCTGAAACTAGCACGCATTGGATCTACTCCAACCTTCTTCACAAAGAAACGGGATGACAGGTAGGCCTCTTTAACCTTTACGTTCCAGTCCTGTTGGAAGAAAAAAAAGACTGTTGGGACACGCTGAAGGAATACTTTCTCTCAAACGATCTAGAAAATATCATCATAGGGGGGGATCTAAATGTAACCTTAGTCGCAGCCGAGAAAAAAGGGGGGCTCCATAGTGCGAGATCCAGCGAGAGAATGGGTCGAAGATATTATGTTAGAATGGGAGGTGGAAGATGTCAAACCAACTAAAGGTAATTACACTTGGTCGAATAAGAGGGTAGGCCCGGAGCACATCGCAGCAAGGCTAGACAAGTTGTTACTTCAAAGCTCCTTATCGCTTCTAGACCTGAATCTCACCTCCTCAATCCTCCTGCACAGTGTGTCAGATCATAAACCAATCCTGCTGGAAATCTCATCTGACAAAAATCTTAGACCAATCCCCTTTAGATTTAGCCCAACATGGATACAAATCGACGACTACCAGAACCTGGTCACCAAAATCTGGAATGAACAGATCAGAGGCTCGACCTTCTTTGTTTGGGAAGAAAGGCTTAGAAGACTAAAGGCAACACTAAAATCTTGGGCCAAAACCCACTCAAGTCCCATAGCAAAACGACAAGAAGCCCAAAAACAATTGGAGACACACCAAATGGAATTGGAAGAAAGGAATATCACCCAGGAAGTTCTGCAGCAAGAAGAGAAGCTCCAAAGGAAATGGCATCAAACATGCAGAGAGGAAGAAAACTTCTGGCATCAAAAGTCGCGATGCCTCTAGCTGGAAGCAGTAGATAAAAATACCAGCTATTTCCACAAACAAGTTGAGGCCAAAAAGAAATTTAAGAAAGTTTCATAAATTCAGGTCCAAAATCAGACAATAACAGACTTTAAGGGCATAAAAGACGCTGCGGTTGATGCCTTTGAAGCCCTTTACTCAGAAACATAGATTTCTACCATAAACCCCAAAGACTACCCCCTCTCTCTGGTCCCGACCCTCATTCAGGAGGATGTGAACAACAAGTTAACCAGAGCAGTTCATCAACAAGAAATAAAAGAGGTGTTGGACCAAATGAACCCAGATAAAGCCCCAGGGCCAGACGGCTTCACCACTAGATTCTATCAAAGTAGCTGGGACATAATCAAATCAGACCTGACGAAGATGATCCGGAAATCCCAGAAGTGAAGCAAGTTAGGAGGAGGAACCAATTCATCTTTCCTAGCTCTTATTCCGAAAGAAAAAGGGGCAATCAACTTTGGAAGATTCCACCCAATCTCACTTTGCAACACTAGCTACAAGATCCTCACCAAAATGATAGCCAACAGAATCAAAAATATCCTCCCAGGCATCATTTTGGAGAACCAAGGCGGTTTTGTAAAAGGCAGACATATAGTGGACAACATCATTTTAGTCCAAGAAGCCATACACTGAAAGGACAAAGGTATGATAATTAAGTTAGATATTGCTAATGCTTTTGATAGAGTAAGACATAGTTTTCTTTTCAAGGTCATGGAAAATTTTGGCTTCACCCCAGCCTTTATAAGCTAGATAAAAGCTTGTATTAGTTGCCCTTGGATAGCACCTCTAGTGAACGATCGAGTGACCAGAGGTCTCCGTCAAGGTTGCCCTCTCTCTCATGTTCTTTATGCAATCCATGCCTCGGTTCTTAGCTTCCAACTGGAGCACAGCCAGACACACAACAATCTTCTCGGCCTAAGGATAGCCCCAAGAGTTAAAGACATCAACCGTGCCCAATTTGCAGATGACACATTATTGTTGGGAGGGGCGAGTGTGCAAACAACAAAGAAATTCAAAAAAGAGCTAGATAGGTACGTAGAAGTCTCTGGCAGCATGATAAGCCTACCCAAAAGCAAGATCTATGGCTGGAACATTACTCCAAGGGAAATGTTGGAAATATCTAGAGTCCTGGGGATGGAAGGTTGCACGGCCTGGGATGCATTTCAATATCTGGGAGTCCCGATTTTCAAAACCAAACCTTTGGCCTCTAACTGGAACCCGTTGATAGAAAAGTTAAAAAATAAAATAAACTCTTGGGGAGCAAGATGGCTTAACCTAGCAGGTAAAGTGGTCCTCATAAAAGTAGTGCTAGCAAGAATTCCAATCTATCAAAGCTCCTTATTACTAGCACCAGTCACAATAATCCAGAAAATGGAAGCGTTGTTCAGAAGATTTCTCTGGGAAGGAGGAAACAACACAAGAAGAAAGTTGCATCTAATAAGTTGGGAAAAGGTAGCCAAACCTTTCTCAGAAGGTGGCCTCCATTTTAAAAATATGCATGTTCAAAATATAGCCCTAGGAGCAAAGATTCTCTGGCATTTAATCACAGGGAAATCATCTTGGAGCAAAAAAGCGCTCTTGAAGAAATACTTTCGAGGTCTAAGGAAAAAGTGTCTCGATCGTCCAGCTTTGGTGGAGAAAGGGTCTCCGATCTTCTCCCTTTACCAGAAGGTGTTGGAACATTCCAGACTGAATCTCACTTGGATACCAGGGAATGGAAAATAAATCAACAGTTGGGAAGACTCAATCATGGGAGACCCACCTCTAGGATTGAATCAGGATCTTAGACGACTCAAAGAATGGATGAAAACTCAGAACCTAAGCAAGATATGGGACATCTCAGTTTGGGGTAACAATGAGAACAAAACTTGGCTAAGGTGGGAAGTAGCGAACAAGCCTCTAGATTTAGAAGAAGAATGGGAAAAGTTGACTCTCTCTTTGAAGGGGAAATCCCCGTTAAAGGAAGGGAAAAAAGACAAAAGAGGTTGGGGAGTCTCTTCTGGAGTTTACTCTACTACAATAGGGTACCATCACACAACAACAGTCCCCCATGTCCCCCCTGACCCCGCAATCTGGACATACAAATCCATCCCTAAAATAGATTTGTTTGTTTGGACCTTGGCACACAGAGGAATCCTCACAGGAGAAAATCTAAGCAGAAGAGGTTGGGAAGGCCCCCATAGATGTTCCCTTTGTACTCAAGAAGAAGAAAGAACATACCATTTGCTCCTAAGTTATGTTTATTCTAAGGAGGTCTGGAAGCTGACCCTGGGGCTTCCTACTCCTTCCGAGCTCCCTCAAGGGGCCACTAGCCTGCTCCACAATTGGAACTCTCTTTGTCCCTTCCAAACAACAAAAAATGGTCAAATTTCCAACCATTGGAGTATTATTCCCAAATTCGTGCTCTGGAAAATCTGGCTAGAAAGAAATAACAAGATTTTTAGGGAGACCAAAAGCAGCTCTGCTCTCATTGCAACCAAGATAAAGGCCCTTTTTGGGGAAAGTGCCCCCTACTTTTGTAAGGCTAAGAACTCAATGCCACTAGAGAAGGCATAAAAACATTGGATTGACCATTTCAACATCCAAGACCAACAACAACCCCCACAAGGAAGAATGAGAAATCAGAATGGAGGAGAAAGACTTTGAGAACTGGCAGGAGAAGGAGAAAATGCATATTTTATTCTTTGATGGGGCCTCCAAGGGAAACCCAAGCTTAGCAGGGGTAGGAGCGGTCCTGGTAAACCCCAGTGGGATCTCGAATTTCAGCTTTTCTTGGGGACTAGGAACAAAAAATAACAATAGAGCAGAAGCATTGGCCCTTTGGCAAGGTCTCCACCAAGCTATCAAGCACAATATTCAGGACTTGGTCATAATTGGGGACTCTCGGTTAATAATTCAAGCCTTAATAAGATGTAAGAGCGTTAAGAATGCCCGGATCCAACAAATGTTGGCGAAAATCCATCTCCTCCTCAACAAGCTTAGAACTTATAGAATTTTCCACGTCCTCCGAAGTCTGAACGCTAAAGCTGATGCACAAGCTAATAAAGGTGTCCTCTACAAGACAGGAGCCATGCACCTTAACATAACCATCAATGAAATAGCAATATCGTAAGACAAGGGGCCATGACAGAAAGATGACGAAGAGGCAATTTGACAAAGCAAGTTGCCACAGGTTTGGAGGTATAGGTGAGATCTCGAGGCCTGGCAAGACACAGAGATCCTCTGGAACACGTGTCAGACGAATCATTTGGTCGTTGAACCCGTTGGGATCACCCATCACTCCAGCTCAACGCCCAAGCTGCCAAGATCGAACGAATCACTTGGGAGCAGCGGAGGTGAAGCTCTCTGAGTTTAAAAGAGGATGCAGGTGTAACACCCTATTTCCCCCAGCTTGTAAATATAACTGGACTGGCCAAGAACTATGGTAAACTCATAAATATGAATATGTGATGTAAAGGGACCTTGAGGAAAAGGTCAATGAATGTGAATGACATTATGAAATTTATTGCAGGACTGCTGAGAGGGGATGTGCAGAAAAGAGACCACGATGGCGGCGGAAGGCACCTGAAAAGGTGGCATTAACTTCCACCAAGAATTAATACCGTATTTGGACTCCACTGGCCCGGAGAACCAAAAGCGGCTCGCTGGCCCCCAAATTTAATGTCTCGCAGGTTGGTAGGCGGGCGGCTTGATGAGGGATGGGATGGTGAACCGCCCATCCGTAGAGCTGTCGGGCCTGATCGGCACAAGGGTAATCGTGCCACACGCAACCTCGCGAGAGGATAAGGCGTATGGTAGAAGCGATTGTAGGGGGACGCGAGGGGAACTCTGACATTATGCAGAGTGAGTGATAGCAGAGAGGGAGGATGACAACCTTCGCTCCTGGTCACTGGCAGACAAAGAGACACAGTCTCAACAACATCGTGGTCTCAGCTCGGGGGTGACCAGTGGTACATCCGTTGGGAGTCGCTACGCCTACAGTTGGGTGGAAACGAGCACCCCTCTCAGCAGTCGCACCCATTTCTGGTGTTATTTTCGGATAAGTGTTTTACATATTGCACCTTGAAATTCATAGAATGATATATATATGTATATGCTCATAGAACTGTGAAATTATGAATGATTTATGTGTAAGAATGTCTGTGCAGTGTTTGATAAGAATGAATAGATATATGCTCATAACAGAGGAAACCACGCATGACGTACGTTGATAAAGGAATTCTATTTATGCCTAGGTTGAACTAAGTTAGGCTTCCAGCCCGTTCTCGGGAAGTTGCTTTCCCTTACCCGTCTCCCGGGATGCCCCAGAGTAGAGCTCGTCACAGAGACCTTCCCTCCTTAGAAAGGTTCACCAAGAACCCAGAAAAAAAAAGGGACTTGAACGCGCAAGTCTTAATAACCCTGTACGAGGAGGAATGACCCTCTTAAAACTCCGAAGTAGCAGCGTAGGGATAAGTAACGATTCGATGGATGAGATATTGTCGAAAGACCCATGGTCATTCATGACCATCAGATTGACGGAAGTAGTGAGAGCGTTACACCTCTTGCCCTTTTCCCTCTATCTTCGCGAATAGCGAGGAAATCGGGATCGTAGGTTACCCAAGGTCCATGAGAACATTTGGACCGTTGATCCTTTCACATCTACGGAGTAGTGGAAGAATGTATAAGGTGGAATAATCTGAACCGTTGGATCTCATTCAGGAATCCCGTTGGCCGTCAGATCGGGTTAAGATGCCTAGAGTTTAGTCTCTGTAGTATGCGCAGGAAGGACGGATCTAGACCGTTAGATCTTGGTCCAATTACCCGTCAGTCGTCGGATAGGACAGGAGTTGTCCGAGGGTTACCATCGGGAGTTCAGCCATCGGCATATCAGAATTCTCAAGGACAAGAAAATCGAGACACTTCAAGTCTCGAAATGCCGGGAAGATCTGAACCGCCTGTTGAGGACACACGTGGCGAAGATCGGGGTTACTATCGGGAGTCAGGATATCGACATTTATGGGGACAGGAGATCGGGGCAGTCCGAAGTAGCAACCTCGGCGAAATCTGAGCCATCCGTTTAGGGAGACAGGTGTCCAAAATCCGTAGAGAGTCGGGATATTCGGCATCGGGAAATCGGAGTTCCTGAGGTCGTGAGAATGGGAATATCACAAGTCTCGAAATCTCAGGGAGATCAAAACCGTCCATCTTGAGGAGGAAGCGTGGCAATCATCGGCGCCATCGGGGAAAGGCCTGACAGGAAGTTGTTGATCGGTGTTTGGGTCATTGGGATATCGGGGATCCTGGTGACAAAGTGTTTATGCATTTTGGAATTGCGAACCGCGAAACCCAGATAAGTGGGAGCTAGCTGTCAGCCAGTCGGGATTCGGAGAATCGGGAATCGCGGGGATGAGAAGTCCATACCTTGTGAAACTCCAAAGTCTGAAACCCCAACGAGAGGTAAGGTTGTGGTCACGGGGGCTTTGGTCATGTGGACTAAAGACTTAGCCTGGGAGGCTAAGGCAATAAAGGAGCGTGTCGGGAATCGGGGATCGGTGAACCAAGTTGCTGGGACATCACGAGTGTCCAAATCCCGATGGGAGAAATCCCGACAGGAGTATATGGTTGCGGTCATACGAGAGGTGGTCGCATGGACCAGAAGGCATAGCCCGGAGGGGCTAAGGCTGGAAGAGAGCTCATCGAAGATTCGGGAGCTTCGTGATCGAGAGTCCAGATTTATGTGGCGATAAACCCCGATGGACGGAAGAGATTCCTTCAGAGGATCTCAGGGTCTGTATTGACCGTTAGATGTGGAAACAAGACGTTAACTTAAGCCAGGATGTGGTTAGGCTTTCGGATAAGCGGCGAACAGATCTGGACGGCCAGAGTCCACCCGCCCAGATCTACGGGTGAGGATGCATTCCAGAGCCCCCTTGCCATTTTGCCTTTAATGGAGGGGGGGTGGGGTTCGGAATTGGACGCGCAACTCTCGAATGGTGGAGATTTACTCATCGTGATCAATGGCTTTCAGGTGGATTCTGGACCCCCCTTGCCATTCTGCCTTTAACAAGGGGGGGGGGGGGNGTGTGAAGTGGGGCCCCTCCCTGTCATGACGACCACCATGTCGCGTTTCCCTCTTGCCACTTGTATGTCACCTAACCGCGCAACGGGCGTTTCTCATTGGCTGTTCTCTACCCCTGTTGAGGTTTGTTCCTATTGGCCATTCGCTGACCCCGTAGGAATTTATCCCCATTGGTCATTCGCTAGCCCTGTCGGGGTTCGACGGTTGTAGAGTCGAATGTTTGGACATTAATGTAGCGCCAAAGCGCGAAATACAAAAGATGTTGCATTCAAATTGAACCGTGAACATAACCCACGACCACACGGAAATGGAGAGGGAGAGGGAAAAGAGCCAACTTACGTTGGGCCTCCATGATTATTTAGGGGTTCGAGTCCGACAGAGGACCGGAAAATTTTGTTTAGGTAGTGGTTATGTTACAAAGTGGTATCAGAGCATGGTTACAACACTCATGCACGAGTCGTGCATAAACCTCGTTCGAAGCACTCTTATGAGGAGTAATCCCCTGACTTAACTCTCTTGTCCAGGATTAAAACTTGGAAAATGAGAACCTGACTGTATATGCAAGTGAAAGAAGTTATGAAATTATGCGCAATTTATAGAAATGAATTTAATTCTTGACTAACAGCCAGTGTTTGTCTTTTCACTTAAGCGCACGATCAACCGCAGGAATCTACAGACGCAGAGTATGGTGACTCACCAAGAGGTGGGAGAAGGCTCCCACAACAGAGACAAAGAGTCTGACGAAATAAGAGCAATAGGAACTCTCCATACCTAGCCGAGACTGTGAGGAGTCTCATGGTTGAATTGCAAAGCTGCAAGGCCGATAATGAAAGGATAATGAAAGAACAAGAAAAGAAAACCGAAATTAATGCAGTTCTACTATAGATCCTATCATACCTACAACGACAAATGCAACATGAACCTGAGATGCAGAATCATGGCCGTGTCAGTGGCCATACTGAGAGAATCACATCAAGAAAGGTCCACCCCAGAGGTAAAGGACCAGTGTTAGACGATTCCACTGAGAAGGAAGCTAGTGATTTAGAAGGTTCTTCCAACAGCAGGACCAGTTCCTATTCTCGCAGAAAACAGAAGAAGCAAAAGACTTCCAAGAGTCATAAATTTGAGGAATTCAAAAAGGCCAAACCTCCCTCCTTCGACGGTGAGATAAAGAAGGGAGAGGAAGCCGAGGCCTGGCTACTTGGACTGAAGAAATACTTCAGAGTCCATGATTTTTCAGAGAACTTGAAGGCCCGAGTGGCCACTTTCAATCTGAACGGAAAGGTTTCCATCTGGTGGGAAGACCTTAAGAATATGAAAGGGGTCCGTGAGGAGGACCTGTCTTGGAAACGGTTTGAGAAGTACTTCCGGAAGAAGTATTTGTTGGAAAGGTATTTCGACGAGAAGGCTAAAGAGTTTTATGAACTCAAACTGGAACAACTTACGGTGGAGGAGTATGTCAACAAATTCCTCGACTTACTGAGATATGTACCCTACATCAAAGCAGAGAAGGCGAAGGTACAACACTTCATCAGTGGATTACCCAAGGAATACCGGAACCGAATTGAATTTGACGAGCCAAAGACCTTAGAAGACACTATAAGAAAGGCAACATATTGTCATGAACAATATGGACATCGGGTAGAGTCTCGTGGAGACTAGAAACAGAAGAGTGGTTCGAGGTTTCAGAAAAAGGGGAGCAAATCCTCAGGATTTAAAAACTACAAGAAGAACCCCAGAATGAACTATCCAGCTCGGAGTGTACTCCAGCAGAACTTCCCCTCGGTAGACGGAAATAAAACTTCTGGACCTATACCAGTGAAGACTAATAACCCAAAGAGAGAACCTCTGAAATGTTGGGGTTGCGAAGAAGAGCATCTCCTTAGAGACTGTCCACACCGACAACAAAATTGTCGTAAAGTTTATAACATTCAGGAAGCTACCACAGTCAATGATGTGGCAAGGAGTGTGCCGCAGATATATGCAGCCTTGGATAATAACCAAGCTGATCACCAAGCTTCAGTGGTGGAAATAGAAGGTATGATTTTCAACCATCTGGTGTCTATTTTGATTGACCCTGGTTTAAATTTGAGCTATATAGCCCCTAAAGTTGTTGATAAGTGTAAGCTACAGCCACGAAAACAAACTAAGCCATGGTTGGTATAGTTAGCCACTGGCACCAAAAGAAAGGTGGTAGAGGCCATACCAGCCTGCCATTTAATGTTGGGTGAATTCCCCACCCAAGCAACCCTTAATGTATTACCCCTGGGATCATACGATGTGTTGATTGGTATGGACTGGCTAGCCACCCATAAAGCCAAATTGGACTATTACCATAAAACCTTAGAATGTGTGAGCAAAGAAGGAAAAAGGATAACCCTCCAAGGGATCCGAAAACTAGTCTCGGTGAGACAAATATCAGCCCTGCAAATGAGGAAGTATTGTCGAAAGGGATGTCCCTTATATGTAATACAGGTGTCGAAAACAATCGAAGGTGCTAAACCAAGCCCTGATGATCACCCTATCCTGAGAGAATACAGAGATGTGTTTCCGGAAGAGGTATCGGGTCTACCTCCGAGAAGAGACATTGACTTCTCGATAGAACCCCCTACCGGATGAGCACACCTGAGTTAGTTGAACTCAAATTGCAATTGAAAGAAATGATGGATAAGGGTTATATTCGACCCAGCGTGTCCCCGTGGGGAGCACAAGTCCTGTTTGTGAAAAAAAAGGATGGCACCCTTAGACTGTGTATCGATTATAGACAACTCAATAAAGTAACCATCAACAACAAGTACCCCTTGCCCAGGATCGATGATCTATTCGATCAGTTAGGAGGAGCGACTATTTTCTCAAAGATTGACTTGAGGTCAGGATACCATCAAGTCTGAATCAAGGGTGAAGACATCCATAAGACCGTTTTCCGGACACGGTATGGTCATTATGAGTTTGTGGTAGTGCCATTTGGGTTAACCAATGCCCCTACCACTTTCATGTGCTTAATGAACAATGTACTCGGTAAATTTCTAGATAAATTTGTACTAGTTTTTATTGATGACATTTTAATCTACTCTAAGAGTAGAGAAGAACATGAAGAGCATCTTAGACTTGTGCTGCAAGTGCTAAGAGAGCATCAGCTCTATGCTAAATTCAACAAGTGTGACTTCTTTCAGAAGCAAATACATTACTTGGGACATGTTCTGTCCGAGGAAGGGGTGGCAGTAGATCCTGACAAGATCAGGTCTATCATGGAATGGCCTACCCCAGAGGATGTCTCAGACATCAGATCCTTTATGGGATTGGTGGGATACTATAGGAGATTTATAAAAGATTTCTCCACGATTGGTTGTCCAATCACTGCCCTCCAGAAGAAGGGAACAAAATTTATGTGGACACAGCAATGTGAAGAAAGATTTCAAACCTTGAAACATCTACTAACCCATGCACCCGTGTTAAAAATCGCTGACCCAGAATCTAACCTCCTTGTGTGCACAGATGCCTGTAAGGAAGGGCTCGGAGGAGTCCTTATGCAGGAAGGAAAGGTGATCTGCTACGAATCCCGAAAATTGAATGAACATGAGGTCAACTATGTGACTCATGATCTAGAACTGGCTGCCATAGTGCATGCCTTAAAAATGTGGAGGCATTACCTCTTGGGAAGAAAATTTGTGCTTATGACAGATCACTGTGGATTACGGTATTTGTTCGACCAACCCAAGCTCAATGCCAAACAAGCTAGATGGATGGCCCTCCTTAGCGAATTTGATTTTGAAATCAAACACATTAAAGGGAAAGAGAATCGGGTGGTCGATGCCCTTAGCAGAAGTATGAGAACAATTCACCTGGCAGCGGTGAGTACCTGTGAGACATATGTCAAGAACAGAGTAAAAAAGGCACAAGAAATAGATCCCTTCATCCGAAATGTGACCCTGTACCTACAACAAGAACCCACTGGAGAAAAATACGAAGGCTATCAGATGACCGAAGGAGGCCTGCTCACCTACAGAGATAGACTGTACATTCCCAATTGTGACGACTTAAAGAGGTTCATCATGGATGAACTACATAAAAGACCCTACACTGGTCACCCAGGATACTAGAAAATGATTACTGCCACCCGGAAACGATTTTATTGGTCGGGATTGAAGAAGGACGTAGCCAAATATTTGGCCCAATGCATAGAATGCCAACAGGTTAAAGCAGAACATCGACATCCAGCAGGACTATTACACCCTTTACCCATCCCGGAATGGAAATGGGAGACCATCTCCATGGATTTTATCACTGGATTGCCAACTTCAACCAAACAGAATGATGCCATTATGGTAGTGGTGGATAAACTGAGCAAGTCTGCTCATTTCATTCTCGTCAAATCAACTTGCAAGGCGATAGATATCACCCAGGTATTCATGAAAGAGGTGTTCTGACTGCACGGCATGCCGAGAGAGATAATATCTGACAGAGACACAAAATTCACTGATGGCGGTTTTGGAGACCAAGTTGTTGTTTAACACAGCCTATCACCCTCAAACCGACGGACAGACAGAAAGAGTGAATCAGATATTAGAGGATATGTTAAGGATGCATGTAATGCATCAACCCAGGAAATGGGAAGACTACCTGCCATTGGTAGAATTTGCCTACAACAACGGTTACCAAGCATCTTTAAAGATGAGTCCCTTCGAGGTCCTCTATGGTAGACAGTGTAATACTCCAGGTAGTTGGGGTAATCCTGTAAATAGGATTTCTTTTGGACCCGACATGTTGAAAGAAATTGAACAGCAAGTGACTCAGATAAAACAAAATCTGAAGGTTGCTCAGAACCGACAGAAAATTTACGCTGATCAAAAGAGAACTCCAAGAGAGTTCAAAGTAGGAGACCATGTATATCTCATAATTAAGCCCAGAAGGAGTTCCCTCAAAATGGGAGCTTGTGCCAAGTTGGCACCCCGGTATTGTGGACCCTTTGAAGTTCTAGATAGAGTTGGACTTGTAGCCTATCGGCTAGCACTTCCTCCCACAGTAAAAGCACATAATGTTTTCCATGTTTCATTATTGAAGAAATATGTACATGATGCTAATCATATAATTGACTGGTCTGTGATCCAGGTGGAACCGGAGGGAGAATTTCTACTAGAACCCCAATGCATACTGGATAGAAAGGAAACCCTGCTCTGGAACAGAACCATTGCACAGATCAAGGTGCAGTGGAAACATTTTGGTCCAGATGAGGCTACATGGGAAATGGAGGATGCCATGAGACAGACATATCCGATTTTGTTTACTTCTGTACATACAATTCATGTTAGTAGCTAAGAACATAGAGGACGATGTTCCTTTTAAGGGGTAGGGAATTGTAACACCCTGTTTCCCCCAGCTTGTAAATATAACTGGACTGGCCAAGAACTATGGCAAACTCATAAATATGAATATGTGATGTAAAGGGACCTTGAGGAAAAGGTCAATGAATGTGAATGACATTTTGAAATTTATTGCAGGACTGCTGAGAGGGGATGTGCAGAAAAGAGACCACGATGGCGACGGAAGGCACCTGAAAAGGTGGCGTTAACTTCCACCAAGAATTAATACCGTATTTGGACTCCACTGGCTTGGAGAACCAAAAGGGGCTCGCTGGCCCCCAAATTTAATGTCTCGCAGGCTGGTAGGCGGGCGGCTTGATGAGGGATGGGATGGTGAACCGCCCATCCGTAGAGCCGCCAGGCCTGATCGGCACGAGGGTAATCGTGCCACACGCAACCTCGCGAGAGGATAAGGCGTATGGCAGAAGTGATTGTAGGGGGACGCGAGGGGAACTCTGGCATTATGCAGAGTGAGTGATAGCAAAGAGAGAGGATTGCAACATTCGCTCCTGGTCACTGGCAGACAGAGAGACACAATCTCAACAGCATCCTGGTCTCAGCTCGGGGGTGGCTAGTGGTACATCCGTCGGGAGTCGCTACGCCTACAGTTGGGTGGAAATGAGCACCCCTCTCAGCAGTCGCACCCATTTCTGGTGTTATTTTCGGATAAGTCTTTTGCATATTGCACCTTGAAATTCATAGAATGATATATATATATATATATATATATATATATATATATATATATATGCTCATAGAACTGTGAAATTGTGAATGATTTCTATGTAAGAATGTCTGTGCAGTGTTTGATAAGAATGAATAGATATATGCTCATAACAGAGGAAACCATGCATGACGTACGTTGATAAAGGAATTCTATTTATGCCTAGGTTGAACTAAGTTAGGCTTCCAGCCCGTTCTCGGGAAGTTGCTTTCCCTTACCCGTCTCCCGGGATGCCCCAGAGTAGAGCTCGTCACAGAGACCTTCCCTCCTTAGAAAGGTTCACCAAGAACCCAGAAAAAAAAAGGGACTTGAACGCGCAAGTCTTAATAACCCTGTACGAGGAGGAATGACCCTCTTAAAACTCCGAAGTAGCAGCGTAGGGATAAGTAACGATTCGACGGATGAGATCTTGTCGGAAGACCCATGGTCATTCATGACCATCAAATTGACGGAAGTAGTGAGAGCGTTACACCTCTTGCCCTTTTCCCTCTATCTTCACGAATAGCGAGGAGATCGGGATCGTAGGTTCCCCAAGGTCCATGAGAACATTTGGACCGTTGATGCTTCCACATCTATGGAGTAGTGGAAGAATTTATAAGGTGGGATAATCTTAGCTGTTGGATCTCATTCAAGAATCTCGTCGGTTGTCGGATCGGGTTAAGATGCCTGGAGTTTAGTCTCTGTAGTATGCGCAGGAAGGACGGATCTAGACCATTAGATCTTGGTCCAATTACCCATCAGTCGTTGGATCGGACAGGAGCTGTCCGAGGGTTACCATCGGGAGTTCAACCATCGCCATATCGGGATTCTCAAGGACAAGAAAATCGGGACACTTCATGTCGTGAAATGCCGGGAAGATCTAAACCGCCTGTTGAGGACACACGTGGCGGAGATCGGGGTTGCTATCAGGAGTCGAGATATCAAAATTTCCGGGGACAGGAGATCGGGGCAGTTCGAAGTAACAACCCTGGCGAAATCTCAGCCATCCATTTAGGGAGACAGGTGTCCAAAATCCGTAGAGAGTCGGGATATTCGGCATCAGGAAATCAGAGTTCCTGAGGTCGTGAGAATGGGAATATCACAAGTCTCGAAATCTCAGGGAGATCAAAATCGTCCATCTTGAGGAGGACGCGTGGCAATCATCGGCGCCATTGGGGAAAGGCCTGACAGGAAGTTGTTGATCGGTGTTTGGGTCATCGAGATATCGGGGATCCTAGTGACAAAGTGTTTATGCATTTTGGAATCGCGAACCGCGAAACCCAAATAAGTGGGAGCCAGCTGTCAGCCAGTCGGGATTCGAAGAATCGGGAATCGCGGGGACGAGAAGTCCATACCTTGTGAAACTCCGAAGTCCAAAACCCCGACAAGAGGTAAGGTTGTGGTCACGGGGCCATTGGTCACGTGGACTAAAGACTTAGCTGTTGGTCACTATAATTGCTTAATTAATTTTAAACAACCAAGTGAAACATAAATTATCAACCCAGGGAAGTCTTTTGTTTCAAAGATAGCTGCGCACTATATATGCTCAATTCCAAAAGCACTTAGTGTTGTAGTAAAG
>ML842734.1:0-16095 GCA_009831015.1 Picea engelmannii
ATAATCTTACTTGTAAAAGTGTTGAGTTTGAGTGGATCAAATGCATAAGCTAAGGAATGGAAAGACATACTCTATCCTTGTATCCTTCCAGTAAACTAATGATTTACAATCATTTTTCCTATTGTATTGTGGGATTGCAATATTGATTGTAATCCTAAGATTTGGATCTAAAATATAGCATCTATTCTTTCTCTACAGATACATTGAAGTGATGTGTGACCCTGCATCATTGAGTTTTACAATATGGAAGATAGTAACAATATGGTTAACAAGGAGAGAAAGAGAAATGGAACTAAGGGTTGTATATTCTAATCTAATTTTTTATAAGTATGTTTATAATTTTGGGATTTTTCTCTTTAGTTTAGAAGTTAGTATAACTAATAGTGCAATTCCATTGTCAATGAAAATGCTAAACTTCCACTCCCTTTAGCTAAGAAAAGGTGTAATGTGAGTTAAGGAAGAAAATGAAATCATTGGAGGACTTCATTGTCATGGATGGTGACTCAAAAATTATTTCAATGCATGGTTATGTCTTTGGAAAGCAATATTCAATCAAATGTTATTTGGGTGATTTGGGAGTTACTTATGAAGAACATGTGAGTGGATTGGTGAGTCAAGCAACCTCAAATGGTAGTCAGGCCTTGTGTTTTGATGACAATTATGACTCTTTGGTTCAAATCCTTAGGATGGAGGCATAGAAGGAGAAACCATTTCACCTTCCTTAGTGTTGTAGAATACAAGTCTCTCAAAACAACACTTGCATGAAATTCATATTCTCAAGCCAAGCACTTATAGACTAGAGGAAATTGAAAAATCAATTCATATTTATCAAAATAAAAATGGTATGGTTTACACAATGGGTGTTCAATATTTAATTTATTCATTGTTTTCATATTGATAATGCTAATAAGCTAGAAACGTTGAAAAATATATATTTTGACATAGTATAATAGTGCCTCCTCAAATTGCCCTGCCACGGGGAAAGTGTAGTGTTGGTTTGTGAAAACATTAACGATAACCCTTATCCATATAAGGGTTTGAAATTCTTCCCATTTAGTTTTTGTCATGATAGGAAACCAATAAGGTATCATAATCCCATCACTTGAATGAAGAATTTATTTTGGGTTGATTACATCCAACTTTTGAAATTTCAAATTGGCTCACAGATGCTCTAATTAGTGTAGGAGACACCAACACAACACATCTGAACCAATAGAAAAATGCTTGCAATCCATTGTAGTAAAATTTATGTTTTGAAAAAAGAAGGTTGACTGAGTTTTTGCATAGACTAATTTATTCCCTCGTTTTGACGTTTTAGTAAAAGGGTATGTTACAATTGGTATCAGAGTGAGGTTACAACACTTGGGGCTATTTGGGCTCAAGGGAAATGAATGTCAATGTTTTTGGAATTTATCCTTTGAATAAGCTTGTGTGTTGTACTGAAATGTTTATGGTAGCATAGTTTTCAATCCTGAACTTCTAAAGAAAAACAAACCTATGAATTGTTATTTTAAATCCTTCCTTACAAAAAGTTCAAATTGTGAATGATACAAACAAGGATTTTTTTGTTGAGACGTTGAGATAAATATTTGAACTAGTGAATTATGGTGACCAACATGAGCGAATATGAAATTTATTATTTGTTCAACAATAAACACATATACAATCTCATCCTGCATCCATTTGAAGTCTAATCTAGAATGAAGAGATTCTCAATTACACACACATACATGTGTGTGTGTAAGGGTAGTAAGTGGAAAGTTAGATAAGAATACAATGTATTTCCCTATAAAGACTCAAAATAATAAAGTGATTTATTTTTCATTGTACAGTGAAGCTATCGAATTTGTTCATTGTGAAGAGAACATGGTCTGCATAGTTGTGTGTGATATGACACTGCATATATACCATGTTATTGATTAATATGTTCATAAATTCATCACGAGTCCTCCATTGGCGGGATACTTCTTGAATTTGGTGAAACTTTTACAACAACAATGCTTAAATATAGATGCCCTTGTCGTGGATGCATCAAAGCATTATGATTCTTTCCATATTACTGAGAAATTGCTTGTGGTACTAGAAAAAATTGGAGATAACATTTTTTATTGCAATGACATCATCTTTGTTGGTGTTTCATGTTTTATTAGATTAATGAAACGTCATTTGTTGCACTCATTGGTTTGACCCATTTTTTTGCCTTCACTTAATTTATCCTCTACCACTAGTACTCGGCTAAGTGCTCATACATATTTGTACTTAATTCCTTTCATTTTGAAATAAGTTTGTTTCAAAGGCTTGGTGAATAGAATTGGAGTTGATCTTATATACCCAACAATGGTGTTTAGTTTGCATTTGTATATTGAGTGCATTAAGTCATGAATCTTTTGAATAATGGTCACCCAGATCTTCTGCTAATAATGTGGATGTAAACATGCAAAATCAAGATGATTCACATAATTCCACTAACTCATTTGTGATTCACTCTCTGAATATTTCGTTTTTGGAGGATTACGCGATGGATCAAAAAATTAGCCTGAGGGACATACTATTATCCTATTTTAAATATGTGGATGGAAAACTAGTCATGGGATCCTTGGGCATGTTTATTTCCCTGGTACAAAACAAAGATATGGATGATTAAATATACTAGATGCATTAGAAATTGTTCCTGAAAGGAAGCAACATAAGAAAAATTTGTTGCGAGCATTAATGGGCAGCAAATCGGATAAGAAACAATTGTTTTATCCAACTTCAACGGGGAGGAAAGATAAGGATTATAATTATCTTGAGCTCTACCTTGAAAAAAAATGAGAGGCCAACTGATGAACAACACTTATTTTGTGAAATGGGACATATGGGGTTGATTATAAATGTAATCAACTGTGAAATGGGACATATGGGGTTGATTATAAATGTAATCAACTACACTTTCATGTGGTTTGGTTTTGTATATTTGTATACTCTACCTAAATTTACTAGGTGATTGATTAGTTGGTTGTCAAGAGTTGGTTTGGTTTGAGTGCATGGCTTCCAACATGGATGTTTTCACATCATTTTAACCCCTTTCTTGCAGATTTACTCTATGTTGGTAGAAAAACTGTCAAAATTAACAACATTATAGAACCTATTGTGTTGAATTATACTAAAATTCAAACAAGATAGGGTAAAGGAATGTTTATCTTAAATCTTGCTAGCTATTTTATAAGTCTCTTTCTTATACATTTCATTTCCCAAAATTAGAAAAATTATGATTTATTGCGGGTTCATAAGCCTTCTCATCAAATTCTAGGCCATTCAAATGCACCTTCCCTCTCCATAATATCTATTTTGTACCAACACTTAATCATTTCTTGATTTTTTCGTGTAACAGAGGGTTCACGGGTTAATCATACATTTTTATCCAAGTTTGAAGCTTTGTCATCATCAAAATGCACTCCAAAGTTTTGTGATCCTCATATTGCACCATACTTAGAATTTTTCAAAGTGTTATTACTGTGGGTTTGAGTCACTCATTCATTTCATATTTGAGTCTCCGCCCGTCGGATTCACAATACTTATTCAGTTCAATGTTCTACCACGGAGGTGAATATTGTATCACAAGTTTTAAAAATCTTATTTCTTTCCTCTGCTCGCTTTGCAACACTTAGTTGTATTTTCATATCTCATCGCATAATTGAACTTACTCCACTTCTTTTATTTATATATGTTTCTTCGTTGCTCTACTGGTCCATAATGTATCCTCATTTATTTTTTCACGTGCCCCAAGTAACATTAAATGGAAATCTTATTGGATACAAAAAATGGTTAATTACTAAAGGATCGTTATTAATGGAGATTTTCTTAAGACTATCCTCAATAAATTCAAATTAAATTCTCCTTAAATGTTCTTTTGAAAAATGAGCTTAGGGTTTATTATGTAAAAAGGGTTACTTTGGTATTAATGATCATAAAGGTTGTAGATAATTTGCCAACGCTAAAGTATGATGTCTAGGAGGAAATAAATTTTCTATGGGGATACTCTGAATAGAATTGCACGAGAAGATACAAAATATCACTAATCTAGATATTACAAACATTAATCTACATTACCTCCTCAAGAAAGAGAAACTAATGATATTTGGATATCTGGAATTGCTAAGGCAGGGTGCATTGTGTAAGTATTTGATGCTATAGAGATTGTTATATGGTGCATAGATAATTATGAGAAGAACCAAAGAATCATCAGTTGCAGGGACAATCTCTGATTTCTTTAGCGTCATCAAATTTCAGCAGAATTCTCAAGTTACCTAATCAAACAATTACCTTCAAAGTTGAAGAAGCCAAGGATTTCATGAAATATAGAAACAATGGTTGGGACTTATTGCCACAATATCTTGAAGATCCTGCAACAATGCCAGAGGATATATCAACAATACAGGTTAGTCAACTGGGAAAACAATATCAAGATATGGCATGGCTTCTTGCTAAGATTCTTGGAAAAGAGTCCACTGCTACAATTCTTCATTTGTCTCTTTATATCTTATACTTTTCTATCCAAAAGAAAGCAATTTTTGACTGGTCGAAAAATATATCTCTTGGAATATCATTTCAATTATCAAATTTTAAGAGGGACAAGAAATTATATATGTCATCATATTTGATATTTTCTATTGTATATTTTCATGTATTCCAAGGATTGTTCTTAGAAAAGAAGGTCGCTTGTAAACTAGACCTTGTTCATGCATGGTACCCTGCTTTGTGGAAGCAGAAATCGATGTACCATTTTTATAAAGTTTATGATTCGTTTGTTTCTTCTTTCAAAAAACTCATGTATGGAAATGGTACTTGAAGATTATCATTGGACGTGGCAACATTTTTAGACAAAAAAGGAAGTTTTGAATAAATTTAACATTACATCATAATCAGAGTTTATTGCTCTCGTGAAGCCCCAATTTATCTTCCATTTTATGTTTCAAATTGAATATTTGTGATTGAATTCTGTCGACAATACATATTCTGGGCCAATTTCTTCTATGAAAGAAAGAAAAATCAATCCATTTCATTTCCACGGAAAATTGGTGAAATCAAAATTATAAATGCTTCAAAAATTAATGAATATGTAGTCTAGTTCGACCAGTACAGTTTAAAGTTGGTGAACCAAGTGAAATGGTTTGACCCTCATCAATATTTTATGAACCATATGACTTCAATTGGATTCGGTATTTCATAAATAAATAGTTATTTATATGGAGAAGATGAAGATGATGAAAAAAAACATGAAAAGGTTCTGGTTGGAGATCTTGAAACAATTGTCAACACAAATGAAGCACATTGACAATGTGTAAGAGTTGTAAATGAGAAAAGCACAAGATTTCAAGTTTCTTCTAAAAAAGGTGACACATAGAAATTAAACCCCCAAATTGTAATTCAAGAACAAAAGAAATCTACAATTGGAAATTCTGGTGATGGAGATGATCTTAATCCTCCAAAAAATAATTTAGAGAGACCCCATAAGCTCACTATAAGCAGTAAAAGGAAAAGGTAGTACAATCAACAAGAAATAAGTGAGTCAGTACATGATGATGATGATATTCTTCAATACATGGAGTTGGACACAAACATTGAAGATATATAGTTTCCAGATGATGTACAAAAGATTTAGGGGATTCGGGAAATTGTAGCAGAACTAGTGACACAATATCTATTCTTTTATGAAGAAGAATCCCTAACACTTCACGGTGAATCATTTGACAGAGACTCTAAACAATTGGTATCAAAAAGAGTTAATTTAAAGGGAAAGAAGGGTCAGAAAAAATAAATAAATAATTTTAAATGAGTTTTACCATCAAGGATTTTCAGGATTCATAGAGCTATTGGCGATGCTTGGAAATGTTAGTAGATGAAATGGAGGATGAAAATGTCATGATTAAATAAAGAGTTAAAGAACTAGAATATTCTTTAATGCCACCCCTATATTTTCAATTCCAATCACTAGCATTCAACCTAGAAAAAGCTTAGACATAATGCTTGAATCAAGCTCAAAGCTAAAAGGAACATCAAGTTTGTTCCCTATGATTAGATGATATGTTGGGAAAAATATTATAAAGAGGATGTCTCTCATTTTGGAGGCATGGGATTTGGCAAGTAGTTTTGTTTCTTTGGGATCCAGAAAAACTTATTTAAGAGAGTACCTTCAGGATGGCCTCGTAAATGACGAGGGTTTTTATAAAGATGTTTTAATAACATTTGTTCTAAACATTTATAGTATGACTGAACTCAAGAGAAAATAAGAATATCTTACATCCCTGACACGTGTAAAACTATTAAAGGCTTGTTGGATGAAAATGATTAAAAATTTGAAAGAAATATTAAGTGATCTTGAAACTCTAAGTGTCAAAAAGGGGGAATCTTATTTTAAATTAATTGAAATAGATTTGGTAGGAAGAAGTGGAGAATTTCAAGACCCAAGGTTAATATCAAATCCCATTCCTATTACAAGACAAAAATTTGAAGAACATCTAGAAATGCTAAAGGTTGTCTTGGCAGAAAATTCTAATAGCATGATCGAATATACAGAACATGAAGTGGAGAATTGGCTCATAAATTATGCCAATTAAAATGGAGACATCGAAAACACTTTACACAAAATATCAATTGATCATAGATAATATGAAAGTACATTGTTTGAAATCAAATTCAGACAAGAAATAATTGTTGCTCCTATGAAAGATTATATCGAAAATTGGTTAAAGCAAGATTTGATCAAGATAACTAAAGAATTTCAAATGGAAGTGGTTAGTATCGGTCAGGAAACTAAAACAAAGGAGACTACAAAAGGCCCATTGACATCTAGGTAAATACAGAGAGAACACCATCACAATGATTAATAGATATCGCATTCTTCCCAATTATTTTATCTTCCTATTCATAAATCATCTAGTTGTGTTTAAATTGTCCCAAGAAAAACATAACCAATTTTCTTATCCTTTCTCTTTGTCTTCCTTTCAGGTTCATGTATTTTCTTGTTCTTTCATTTTCATTATATATTTTGGGCCAATTTCTTCTATGAAAGAAAGAAAAAGCAATCCATTTCATTGTCATGGAAAATTGGTGAAATCACAATCATAAATGCTTCAAAAATTAATTAATATGCATTCCAATTCAACCAATACAGTTTAAAGTTGGAAAACCAAGTGAAAGGATTTGACCCTCATCAATATTTTATGAACCATATGACTTCAGTTGGCTTCAGTGTTTCACATATAAATACTTATTTATATGGATAAGATGAATATGATGAAAACAATACTGAAACAATTTTGGTTGGAGATCGTGAAACAATTGTTATCGCAAACTAATCATATCGACAACATGGAAGAGTTATAAATGAGAAAAGTACAATATCTCAAGGTTCTTCTCAAAAAATAGGCACACCAAGACCAAACCCCAAATTGTAATTCGAGAACAAAATAAATCTGCAATTGGAAATTATGGTGATGGAGATTATCTTGATCCTCCAAAAACGAATTTAGAGAGACCCCATAAGATTACTATAAGTAGTAAAAGGAAAATACAAGTAAATCAATTGGAACTAAGTGAGATCATACCTGATGATGATGACATTCTTTAATATATGGAGTTGGATGAAAACATAAAATATACAGAGTTTCCAAATGATGAAAAAAGGATTCATGAGAGTTGGGAAATTGCAACAGAACTTGTGACACAATAACCAGTTTTTTATGAAGAAGAATCATTAACAATTCACAGTGCTTCATTTGACAAAGACTCTAAAAAATTGGTAGTGGAAAGAGTTAACTCAAAAGGAAAGAAGGGTAAAAAAAATCATAATTTAATTTAAAAGGCATTTTACCATCAAGGATTGCCAAGATTCATAGAGCTATTGGCGATGCTTTGGAAATGTCAGTAGATGAAATGGAGGCTGAAAATGTCATGCTTAAAGAAAGTGTTATAAAAAAATAATATGATTTAATGCCACCCCCTATATTGTCAAGTCCAATCGCTAGCATTCAACCTAGAAAAAGCTTAGACATAATGCCTAAATCAAGATAAAAGGTAAAAGGAACATCAAGTTTGTTAGTTGTGGTTAGACGATATGTTGGGGAAACCATTAAAAAGAAGATGTCTCTCATTTTGGAGGCATGGGATTTGACAATAAATTTTGTTTCTTTGGGATCGAGGACAACTAATTTAAGAGAGTAGCTTCAGGACGACCTCACAAATGAGGAGGGTTTTAATAAAGATATTGTAATAACATTTTTTCTAAAAATTTCTGGTATGACTGAAATCAATAGAAAAGAATAATAGCTTCCATCCCTGACATGTGTAAAACAATTAAAGGCTTTTTGGATGAAAAGAATTAAAAATTTCAAAGAAATATTAAGTGGTCTTGATACTCTGAGTGTCAAAAAGGGGGAATATTATTTTAAATTAATTGAATTAGATTTGGCATGAAGGACAGGAGAATTCCAAGACCCAATTTTAATATCAAATCCCATTCTTATTACAAGAGAAAAAATTGAAGAACATATCAAAATTTTAAAGGTTTTCTCGGAAGAAAATTTTAATAGCATGATCGAATATATAGGACATGAAGTGGAGAATTAGCTCATAAATTATTTCAATAAAAATGAAGACATTGAAGACACTTTACACCAACTCTCAATTGATCATAGAGAATATGAAAGTACATTGTTTGACATCAAAGGGAAACAAGAAATAATCATTGCTCCTATGAAATATTATATTAAAAATTGGTTAAAGAAAGTTTTTATCAAGATAATTGAAGAAGGCCAAATGGAAGCAGTTAGTACCAGTCATGAAACTGCAACAAAGGATACTCCAAAATGCCCATCAAAATCTAGATAACTAGAGAGAGAATGCCATCACAATGAGTAATACAGATCACATTCTTACCAATTCTTTTCTCTTCATGTTCAGAAATCATCCAATTGTGTTTAACTTTTCCTAAGAAAAACATAACCAACTTTATGATCCTTTCTCTTTGTCTTTGTTTTAGGTTAAACCCTATTCATATATTTATTTTATGGTCCACGAGAGCCCAATCCTAGACCAAATTTTGAAAAATGCATTTATTTTTCTAAGACTATTAAAGACTATATTATTTTTTGAAAAAAAAACCATAGAAGCAATTTAGGGATAAACTTTAATAATATATTTTCAACTCTAAGTTTTGAGCATGGGATCTTTAAAGCTTTCCTATCATATTCTATTATGTTTTCAATGAAAACACTCTTTTAAATTTCTCTCATATGTGGCCCTTTATCTGTCTTTCCTTGAATGTGATTGAAAAAATAATTGAATTCTATGATGGATGTGAGATTTATGTTATATTTTTTGTAATTGTTATTTATGTATAATATTTTTGCAAATATTATATTTTATGAGTGAAAATTCCTGGTCCTTTTCTCATGAATTCTTTGATGCATGTATATTATTTTCAGCCAACAAAATTTTTATTTATTTGATTCATAAAGATATAGAGTTTGATAGTTATCACTCTCTTATTTTTCATGTTATCATTCCAACATATTTAAAGATAAATCTTTAATGAATTCCAGAGGAGTACCACCTCCATAAAAATGCAGGGGGATTAATATTCTCATGAGGTTGTTGTTTGGACCTGAATAGATCTAAACTTCAACAAGGAAATAATTCCCTTTAGTAGTATAATTATCTCAAAATTACTGCTTAGTTCTGATGGAGTGTTATATCAAATACCTGATCCAATCTTTTAATTTTTTTGTCTAGTGACAAAGTCACAAGATTTATTTTTCTAATGTTCTTTTTTATCAAGCATGTTGATTCTCAGAGAAAGAAAAAAGGGAAGGTTAGGAGTGTATGGTTGATGGAAAGTAAAAATATTGTTGGTATATGCCATGCATTTTGACCATTTATTATGACGATCTATCCCTTTTCAATTTTCAAAAGGATTACACATAGTTGCCAACATGTAGTTCATGGTTTTGTTTTATATCAAATGATATTTTTATTTTTAAGTGTGTTAATTTTGAGAGAGACAATAATGTAAAATATGCAAATGTATGGTTGATGGAAAGTGAAAATTTTGACTGGTATATTTAAGGTATCATAGATATTCATCATGACAATCCATCTATTTTCCATTTGTCAGAATATTTATGGGTAGTTTTCATTAGCATTTGAATTTATTTTTCAGAAGTGTCGCTAAAGTAATGTATTACTGATGTTATTATTTCAATATGACTAAACTATTTAGACATGTCATAGCATTGTACTGCATGCTTGTATTATTGATGATGAGGCCTTTCCTGGAATGGATGAAACTCCAGTTGATGGCATAGTTGTGGAAAAAAATTGCATTTCAAGCAACTTGGCATGAGATGTTTTCTCCACTCAAACATGCACCAAGTGCTTTAAAAGTAGATGAAGTTATGTCTACAACTGTAGTGTTTATTTTCATGTATGTCTTGCTGCATGCCCAAAATTGTGAGAAATGTTTTTATTTTGGTGTAATAATGCTTTAGTGGTTGGCCCTCGGTTACTTTGTTATACCTCGATATTTGTTGACAAGATGGAGCACATATCAAGGCCCAAAACTATGATTGATTACTTTTTCTCAATTAAGAATTTGGAAGGTGAAATGGTTTTTTAATGATCTTGATGTCTTAATAGCCAATGGTATGGAAAAGGAGGGCAAGTTAAGAGAGAAATACACAGATGCAACTATTGGTAAAAAGTAGAGAATACCAAAAATGTCTTTGTTGAGAACGACATATTGAAAATGTCGGACAGTTGGCTTAGGTTGATGGAAATTTGGTATGGATTGTTGGTTCTCATTGATTTCAACCATTGGAGAGTGATATTGTATATTTATTTTAACCCTTAGTGATTTATGTCAACCCTTGGAGAAAGTCCGGTAGCAAATTCTGGTAGCACAGAGGTTTGGGTAATGGACCCAAGTTTGTTTGATGTATAATGGTATGATTTTTAATATATTTGAAGGTAAGAATATTCTATATGGGTGGTACATATCCTTCCATTTCTGGTGGTATTTGGAATGTCACATAACTCCTCATGGTTAGAGAGTTATGGCCATGTGAAGTTGGAGATCCTAGGTTTGGGTAATGGACCCAAGTTTGTTTGATGGATAATGGTATGAGGTCTTATATATTTTTAGGTAAGACTATTCTATATGGATAGTACATTTCATTCCATTTCTAGTGGTATGTGAATCATCACATAACTCCTCACGGTTAGAGAGTTATGACCATGTGAAGTTGGTGAACCCTCATGAATCATCCAGAAGCCCCAAAAGGTCAAAGTAGTCAAAGTGGTTTAAGAGATTTTATAAGGTAAATAGTAAAGTGAAGTGATGATTGTACTATAATTCAAAGTGAATACAAAATAAATTATTTAAATAATAAAGTTAATGGAGAAATTACTAAGTGGGAAAGTGGTTAGAAGTGGGTTAGCCCTAAAATAAGGAAAGTGGTTTAAGATGGTTAGAAGGTAACCCCTTGAGGTAAAGTGAAGTGATGAGTGTACTATAAGTCAAATTGGATACAAAATAAATTATTTCAATAATAAAATTAATGGATAAATTACTAATTTGACAAGTGGTTAGAAGTGGGTTATCTCTAAAATAAGGAAATTAGGTTAAGATGGTTAAAAGGTAACCCCTTGAGGAAGCTACATGAAAGTATAAATAAGAGGCAAGGCTCTATCATTTTAATCACACTTGAGCATATTGAATGTCTACAGGTGATTGAGGTAACCAAAGGATTTCTAAGCCAAATTTTAGAGGGAAAGTGAATTAAAGAAGGTTGAAATTCAAGGGAGGATAAATTCTTTTGATGATGCTTTCTAAGGTATGCTATTTACAGGTCATCTCACAATAATTTGTTTTTATAGAATGATTTAGAACATGAAATTGGGAGGTCATTGAGGAAACATATCCATGTATCTGTGGGACAAATTTCATCTTGTGTTTCATTGTATTTTTGGTGTTACACTCCGTGGAAAATAGGGTTTGTGGCTAGTCCTAAAACTAGTCTAAAATAGGTGTTTCATGTAAAAATGTCATAACTTCTTCATAACAAATCCAAATTCAGTAAGAAAATATGTGTTGGTTAGAGTACAATATGTAGTATTCTTTGTACAATTTTCAGATCCATACAACAAATATTCCACGCGAGGCACGCTCTACAAGTTCGCTCTCTAGAATAAGCCAGAATTCAACAAGGTATGCCATTTTTTCTATAACTCATTTTCTAAGAGGTTGCTTGGATGAATTGAATAAAACACACTGAAGAACATTGTGTACCATTTTCATATATTTATTCATTATAGGTATATAGTTATGATTATTTCAAGTTAGGGTTGTTGACTAGTCCAAAACTAGTCATGTGAGACTAAAGTAAAGTTTGATGAAAATGCTAGTCTCTTGTTGTTAAAGTTAAGGAAGGTTTGCAGGTATGTGATCATATACAACAGGTCTATTATAGGGTTACAAATCATATTTGGATGATGAAATTGATGAGGGATTATGGTTGAGGTACATATTGAGTACATGGTTGAGACAAGTAGTTGATGAGTTGGCACATACATGAGATGTATAGTTGATGATGTTGGTACATATTGATGAGTCATAGTTGATGAGTAGTTGATACATGATTGGTACATACTTGTTACATGGTTTGAAGAAATTGTTAGTAGTATTGTTGACACATGGTTTATGGATGATGTATCATACTTGTATTGGTATATTATTAGAAGCAAATATTGATCTTGGTGATGATTATGAGTTGTTGTGTTATGCTTGGTTGATGCACATATTTGAGAGTTTTATTGGTGATTGATCTTGGTGAGTAGATATGATTTGGTTGATAAGATTGATGAGACAGGATGTTGTGATAGGTTGTTTGGACAAGTTTTTGTGACAGGTTATTCATACAGTTTTGGTGCATGGTTGATGCACTTATTCATGGTACATGTTGAGGTACATGTTGGTGCATGGTTGATGCACTTGTTTATGGTACAGGTTGATTACAAGTTGACGTACAGGTTGATGCATGGTTGAGGTTATTGGTACAGGTTGATTGGTATAGGTTTACAACAGTATATCCCACATTGATAGTGTGGCAGTGGTTCCATCATTAAACTTATATACCAGGGCGGTTGGCCGGGGCAAGGATAGGTGGTTGTAGCCACCTTTCGGTTGTATCGGTAGAACATAGGAGGTTGTAGCCTCCTTCTGGTTGTAGCCAGAGAACTGGGGAGTTGAAGCTTCCCTCAAATTGTAGCCTGAGAAACTAGGGGGTTGGAGCCTCTTTCCAGTTGCAGCTGGAAAACAAAGGAAGTTGGTGCTTCCATTGAATGTAATGCTTAAATAAATATAAGAAAAAACATTATGTGGTTTTCTCCCACTTTGGGTTTCCACGTAAAACACTGGTGTATTTTGTATGTGTGTGATTGCTCATTTTTTCATTGTTTATTTACTTTGCAACTATTGGACGATAATGATGCATTGATATAACACTTGCATTTTATTGTGAAAAAGGATTATATTTCTCTATTACTGATTCGCCCCCCTCTCAATAATCCAACAGAAAAGTATTCTCTTTCTAGTATTCGAATAGAACACTCTTCAAGAGATACTCAAATCAAACCAAAGGAAGATTCTATTGGCAGAAATATTAGATGGATGTTCAGCAAAAGGTGTGTCGAACGGTAATCAAGGTGTATTTACAATATTTTTTGGAAGATTTAAGAATTTTTTTTTATGGAATGTTGGTAGGTTATTTCAAGTGTTTAGGAGCATCTTTTGTTACCTATCAAATTTATCCACTATAAGAGAAGGTGTGATTAAGTTGCTTGTATTATTTTTGGTTCATACCAAAATTTTGGAATTTGAGATCAAGCTAAGTCTGAAGCATTTTTATATTTTTGGAGAGGATCCTCAAAATATTTGTATTTTGGTTAAATACTCTCTTAGCTGGTATTTTTCAGAGCAACAAATTTTCTCATAGTTTTTTATTTCTGAGGTACAAGTTTATTCGGTTCCATTAGTCATGTTATTATTGGTATTTTGTGTTGAATCTTTGGATCCTTTGGTGCATGTTGGAACAATTTTATATTGTGCTAATGTTGTCAAGAAATTAGGGTCATTTTTTCAAAATTGACTGGCAATATAGGACTTATAGAAATAGGAACCAAAGACAACAACATTGTGTGGAAATTCAAATGGATATAAGAATTTGATTTGCAAATTTCTTAGAGCTAGGAGATATCTATATGCTTGAGTGGATTGAATTTTCTCAATTCTTGTGCAACATTTATATCATGTTAGGTTGTTCCTTCCCTCATCATTTCAGACTGTGAGTTATTCCTACATGATTGAAGATGTTGATGATGCAATTGCATTTGGTAGACAAACTCATGCAAATGAAAAATACAAGAGGATGTTTGTAGAGACGTTTGATGGAGGGATCATGTGAAAATCCATAAGGAATCAACTGATCAAGTAACATCAATATATGTTAATGGAAACTATGTATGTATGAAAACTAATAACAATATATATATTAAATGTAATCATGGTTGAATGCATATGTTTCATTTATACAGGTGGAGTATGGTAGAGGAATAAACCTATGGTATGCAAAGATTGTTAGAATCTTTGCAATGTATTCATGAAATTTGTATGTTATGTTTGAAATGACTTCTAGGTTGTTGTAAATGTTGCAATGAAATGATTATATGTTTTGAGTACTTATAGTTGTTTGGTTTATTGAAAGTTCAGATTATAGGTAGGATGGTCTTGGATATGGAAACGAGTGTAAGTTCATAGTAAATACTGGGTGCTACCACATGCAAGAGCCAAACATTATGAGAAGAATTTCATAATGGTAAAATCCAATTTACGTATGAAACATGTTTGAAACAAAACATTTTTTATTGAAGTTATTATTATGATATTTCATGGTAAATATATGTATATCATATGGATGAGATGATGAATCTATCTAGGAAGGATATATTATGGATGTTAAATCTAAAAAGGATTCAAAGAATATCACTATATACTAGAACTCAATGATATGCCTTAATCATTGTTGAGATTTTCTATGCTATGTTAGAAAAACCCATAGGGATGCCTTGCATATAAGACTCTATAAGTATATGTACTCTTCTTATGAAAGGAATCCTTGGAAAATGATGCATCACCTAAGGGACTATGTAGCATAGAAGGGTATGCCTTATCCTGGAGGGTGAGTAACTGCAAGGAAGAGGAGACTTGAATTATTCATGTTATATGCTAGTTGGGATCATGAGTGCACTAGAAGTGTCCTAGAAAATAGTGAGTTTAGTTATATCCATGGAATTCATAAGGAGAAGATACATATTCATATATATAAGTATTGTACTAGATTGCATACTCTATTTTGGTTTATTTACATTTCAGTTGTGAACTGGAATTCATATATTAGATTCATATCAATGAAATATTTAATGCATAAAAATGTCTATGATATATATGTTTACTTTCATGATTGTTGTAGGGATATGTTGAAATGAAAAAAGTTTGGATATGTACCAAGACAATAAAGAGAATGACATTGCACATATAGTTGAAGAATGATGACCTAAAAATTGTTGTGGTAACACAAAAATAAGGAAAGTTTTATTCAAGGGGGGGGATGTAATATCTCAGTTTGACCCTCTTGAATATTCTAAGTATTTTATTTATTCATTTAATAAAAAATTGACCAAGGACAATTGAGAAAGAGTGCCTAAAGGGCTATGATACCACAAGAGGGGTAAGGTCATGGGGTATAAGGGGGATTAATGCCTAAAAACATCTACCTTATGTTACCTTGAACCTTCACCCATTCAAAAATATGATTTTTAAAGTTAAAATAGGTTAAGAGGAGTGGAGGAAACAAATTCCTCAATCTAAGCCATCATTTCCTAAAAACTACCAAGTTGTCTCCCCTACATTCTTGGATCTAGAAAATAATTTGAATTGGAATTCTATTTCTATCATGCATGCATGGGAAATTCGAATGGGAAGGAAGAGGTGGTTGGAAA
>ML842734.1:27196-39335 GCA_009831015.1 Picea engelmannii
ATGATTTAGCGTACCTGATGACTCCACCACCGTGGATTGATGTTCGGCCTGGCGGTTATTAACGGCTGCGTAAATATGGTCGCTGCTACTTGCTCTCCCCATCGGTGCCTTTCCTTCTCTATGCAAGAACCCTGATTGTAACTCTGGGCAGTCATGCTGGTAATGGGGTCCTTCGCACCTCCAACAGGTAACACGAGATTGAACCTGTGAACTGTTATGTGACTGTCTCTAAAATGAGTTCCTTCCCCTGGAAACCCTGCCCCTACTAGTTGTTCCCTGCAATGGTCATGGACCTGTCTACACCGTTGGCGATGAACGAGATGCTGCACTTGCTGCCATTGAAATCCCTGCAGCTACTGTCCTTGGCGCGAATCTGTTACCATATGGCGATGGCCTTGAGCCCCCTCCCCTAGGAAATTTCGGCAGGGCCTTTCCTACTAACCCCGGGTGATGCGGAAATGTCAGTCTTGTACCCCCGGTCAAGTTCATATGTTCTTCCGCATAATGTGCATTTTCCACCACTTCTTCTACTGAAGACGGTTTCCACATCCGTACCATAGCTATTATCCTAGGGTTCAATCGATAGACGAAGCGCTCTACCTGTCGTTGGTCGTTATCCATATACGACACATATTTGACCAGTTCCATAAACCTGATCTCATATTCTTCTACAGTTTTGTTTCCCTATACTAAGGCATGAAATTCCCCAACCTATTGTTCCTTGTAGTACGTCGATAGATATTTTCTTCGAAACCTTTCCTCGAAAATTTCCCAAGATACTTTGTCTGGGGTAAGGTGCAATTATCTTTCCAGGTTTCCCCACCAGTTCAAGGCGCTGTCTCTTAACTAAAAAATGGCGATCTTTGCCTTTGAATTGGATGCATAGTCCCTTAAGGCAAAACACCTTGTCATGCCTTCCAACCATGCTTCCGCGTGTTCACTAGTGCGACCTCTAGCAAACTCCGGAAGTTTGATCTTCTGTAAATCTCATGTGATGTCTTCAGGTGGAGGTCCTCCCTCTGAATCCCTTGATGCTTCTGGATTACCCGTTCCAGACGGTGGGGGTTCCACTTCAGTCCCTGTCGGTTGTCGCCCCTTTAAAGTCTCGTTGATGGCTTCCAACGAGCGCAGTATGAGGGCTAGTTCAGGTGATGGTGGTGGTGGCGCTGGTGGTGTTGGCGGTGCTTGCGACGATGCTCCCCTGCCTCGACTCCCTCAAGTCCTGACCATCCTGTATGCTTTGACCTGCATCCACCAAAGTTATCAGGGTGAGTTCCAGGATGTTTCAAATTGGTGCTACTCAAACTAGAAACATGGTTAAGTGTAAGTTTTCTTTACTTGTCTGTAAACAGACATTACTCCATTAGGGGGTTGGCTAGGTTAGGGTTAGGATTAAGCTTCTAAGCTTTGTTTCTTTGCCCCTACGAAAATAACTATTGGTTTTCTACCCTATAACTACGTTAGCCTTGCACCTCACTTGCCACTTCCTATGCTTACGCTCCTAGTGCATAGGCCGTCTCCTTCTCGCTTGCCCTAGTCTAAGCCTTTTAACCTTTCGCATACAACTTGATTAAAATGACTTCTGAACTTATGTTTATTAATTTACGCCGAAAGGCGTACACCTATTGACAATGGCATAATTAATGATATTTTAATCTTAATTAACCTCAAACCCTGATCTGATGGCTATGCATTGAAGATGTTGGCATATTCTTAGTCGTCCTCCAAAATCAATGGGTCACATTTATCGTTCATAACTTTCTTGCATTTATCACAGCATCCGTTAACATGTTTACTTTTTAACATTTACCTAATCACATAAAAAATAGAATTTGTTGTAAGGTTATATAATTACCACATTCGATATTTAAATAGGATTAAACCGCGACATCTAAAAAATTATCTCCAACTCCCAGCCTCGTGTTGGCGTTCACCAGCGCTATGTACCTTTTGGCGTTAGTGTTCTTCTTAAGACGCTTTGCTTGGTGGGTGGTATTGGGTATGACAATTAAAGTATTTATAAGTGAAATTATTTGTAAAAGTAATTTGGTGTGGTGCGTCGGTTGGATGCCCTTTGCCAAGACTTTGACCGGTGGGGAGGTTCGGGGTTCAATTCCCATGGACTCTATAAATTTTTCTTTTGTTTTACTTATATAAAAAAAATCAAAATACTCAATTAATTTTAATCTAATTTAATTAATTAATTAATTTTTTTTTAATTTAATTAAATTTAACCTAATTTAATTCAATTAATTTAACTTAATTTAATTTAAAATTTAAATAAAATATTTTTTTTTTGAAACCCCTTTTTTTTTAAATAATTATAATTAAAAATAAATAAATAAAAAAATTAAAACAATTAATTTATTATAATTAAAATAATAATAAGAAAATAAACAACAAAATAAATAAAATAAAATAAATAAACTACTCGTGAAATACTACACGTACAGGAATGGGCATCGTGGGTCCTCGCATGACGCCCACATGTCCGGCCTCCGGCTCTCAATATCAAACACCTAAGAAAATCTGGAAGACGTCTGTCAAAAACTTAGGTGGAAAACAATTCGATAACATCCTTCCTTTTACTGAAGATAATCTGAAAGAGATTGTGGAACAAGGGATGGCAGTGGTAGCGTTTGGAAAGAAGATTATTAGCATCCTACACCCTCATATTATTACCTCTTATTCCCTGTCGGCAGCAACGACTGTTACCTCCTCTATCTCCATGAGAGGAAGACGCATCTCTTCACAGGACTCTCTCATCTCACGCCTGGCGGACGAATTGGAGGACTTGGCAGAGGAGAGTCACTCTCATAGCATTTTCGTTTTTCAAGACCCGTTTCAAAACCCTATCGCAGATCATGACCTGGGTTGGCAGGGCTACTCAGACGCTCCCACTAATGCTTTCACAAACCAGAAGGATATATACAAGATCACGGTGAATACCATTTTATTTTATTTTTTGTTTTTGGAGGATTTCTTCTACTCTTTTACGATGAATATATACATTGGATATACACCCAGCCGTCCACTCAACCGTGGTCCCATGAGGTTAAAATTGTGAGTATACTTGCTAGATCTGAAAGCCTTCAAGGATTTATTGGGGACATCAGAATATAGCTCTGGATCTGCTCTGTCTTTTTACATTTTTTATAAAATAATTAGCGTGAGTTACGACATGGCGTTAGTTCTAAATTTTTGGTAAAACATCCCGTAGATCATGACTTCCAACCTCATTTACAGTTACAGACATGGAATGATATAAAAATGCTGGCTAAATACAGATAATGGCATGATTAAATCAAATGTGGTTGAGGGTTTTCATGTAATGAAGTGAAGCTTCATTTAGAGTTTCTGGTTTAGTGAGGGCAATGGTGGATTCTCCCCCTCGTGAGATCCTCCTCCATGAGACTTGATGTTGGCGCTTGGTCTCGGTTGTCTTGTGCTATGTTGTAGGTGCTTGGTTCAATGATTTGATTGAAGATGGGGTCCGTGGGGTAATTGGCCCTTTATTGTTATTGCGTCTGCCTGCCGTCGATTCAACCATTCAACCCTTCAGCCGCATTCTCCATCAATTTATTCTCTGAATGATTTATCGTTGCTATTAGCCATTGGTCCAATCTCCATTGCTGGAAGTTAGATAGAAAGGAGTCAGGGGTTCAAGCCGCAAGTCGGGCAAGATGAAGATGACCCATAGAGGCAAAGTTATGAACCCCACCGATGCATATTGGAAAGAGCTTCGCAAGAGAGAATTGAAACGGGTAACAATTTTATTCTTTCCTTCATTAATCTGTCAATTTTGTTTTAAAATCATCACATCAAATGCTCGGGTGTTTAATCAAACTGGAGTATAGGTGGAGGAAGAGCCATGAAACTATTAGGGTATCTGTGTTTAGATTCATTTAATTATCTTCACGGTCTTTTGGGCATTTTTCTTCTAATGCGTTTCTTGGGCTTTTATTGAGGGATTTTAGGGTAATTTAAATTCAGGAAGATAATGAGGCCCGGGTTCTAACTTCTAAAAGTCCATATGAGGATGGGATCAAAGTTACCAACCTCGACTTAAAGAATGAGAATGGCTTAGCAAGGATAGACCAACAGTTACTTGTTTTCGAGGAAAGTCTCAAATAGAGAAATCGATAAAACAAAAACAATAAATTTCATATATATATACAAGTAATATGAAAGTTTACAGTCCAGATGATGCACAATTTTTCAATAACAACTCATTTCAAAGTATGCCATGGATTCCAGAGAGTTTACAGGTCTGGTGGGTTTCTGCCGTGAAATGGGCTTAGAAAAACAAGCAAATGGAGAGCTTTTTAGTTGTTTTTGTTGTAACGACCTAGTTGCTTATTTTACTTCAGTAAACTCGTATTGCATTTATTTATTTTATTTTTATTTTTATGAAAGTTTCTATGTTTCGTGTGCAGGTTAAGCGTGGCTGGAGTTTTGGCCCTTAAGGCCCAATTTTTTTTTATTCACCCTAATACATTTATTTAGGGATTTACTATAACTAAACCCCTTATTTAGGCCCTTGGTTCCAGATTTGAACCAGGGCTCTGATACCAAATGTAATGGCCGAATTAAATAAACAACATTTAATTTAGAACAGAGCAGTAAAATTTAAGGGTTACTTTATTTAGCACATTCGCAATCAAATTTTTCATAGTAATAAAATTTAATAACAAATTAATACAAAAACAATGAATAATTCTTGGTAAATACCTGAACCTGATGCTATTATCCTCTGTTTGCCCACTGCTTGCTTCCTTCCCGTTTCTGCAAAACACTACCCAAAACCGTCCTCCCTGCCAACTAGGTAGCTCCCTAGCCCCAAGATATCAACGGATATCCTGGCCCTCCATGTCCAAAACCCCCAACAACTCCGATGCACTGTATCAATATCACTCATGAATTTTCACTTCTCTCTGCAATACTCCTAGCTCCCAAAATCCATCCCCCAACTCTCGTAGAATAATCCTCCCGTCAAACTCCTTCCCTTCCTTATCCCCCCTTCACCGACTCTTCCCCCTCATTAATTTCCTTATCTCCCCCTTATTAATTTCTTATCCCATTCTTTAATGCCTTATCCCCCCTTCGTTAATATCTTATCCCTTTCTTTAATGCCTTATCCTCTCTCGCATACATAAAGCATTTTAATTAAACAATTTAAAATTATTAAGCCCCCCTTAAATTATTACCAATATCGTTGAGTGTGATATGTAATAATTAATTAATTAATTAATTAATCAAAAGTTAAAAACAATTAATTAATAAATAAATAATCAATTAATATTATTAATACTAATCATTGTTTAATTAAAACCATATTAGGACAATTAATTATCTAATAAATTTTACTTAATAATCCCTAAGCATGTATTCATCTAGGGTTGTTACAATAATCGAGCTTCAATAGTGCATACAAAAAGTTATGGCAGACATCGAAAAATGTTTGAAGGTTATTGTTTCTTTTGTTATAAGTATGGACACAAAGCAACTTTCTGTAATTCTTTTTCAAGAAACATAAGTGCACATAACAGTCATGGCATATCTAGATTTGAATATGGAAGAAGACATGATAAATCTATTCAGAACAATATGAACAAATCACATAACATATTTGATGCTTTGAAATTTGAAGTTGAATGTTATAGGTGTAATAAATTTGGACATATTTCAAGAAACTGTCCAATGAATTTTCAAAAATCTGTTATAAACCAATACACAAATCAGAAAACTAGTTATTGGAAAAGGAAGAATGATCATTTAGAAATTGAAGAGTGCAAACTTTATTTACAAGTTGATCATAAAGTTAAATGGTGTGTGGACAGTGGATGCTCAAAAAATATGACAGGAAAAAAACAAATCTTTGATTTTTTAGATGAAAGAAAAGAAGGTAGAGTCACATTTGGTAATGAACAATCAGCTCGAATAGTTGGAAGAGGCATTGTTTGTTTGAACAAAGACATAATGGTTGAAAATGTTTTACTAGTTGAAAATATGGAACATAACTTGTTGAGTGTAATTCAAACATGTGATAAAGGGTATTTTATGATATTTGATTCCAAACAGTGTCAAATCAGGAATGTTAAAACAAATTAGTTAGTTGGAACAGTTACAAGAACATCAAATAGCATTTACATGTTAGATGAGAAGGATGAAAATTGTTATCTTGGACATGAAGATGAGAGTTGGTTATGACATAAAAGACTTGGACATATTAACTTTGGAAATCTAATTCAATTAAATAAAAAAGAGGCAATAAGGAACTTACCTGTCATAAAGAGTCTTTCCAACTCTATTTATAAACAATGTCCACATGGTAAACATATTAGATTCAAGTTTACAACAAAGGAATATTCTACAAAAAAACCTTTGGAAATAATACATGTCGATGTGTGTGGACCTATGAGGACAACAAGTTTAAATGGTGAAAGATACTTTATGTTATTTGTGGATGATTTTACTCAAATGACTTGGTTGTTTTTGTTGAAAAAGAAGTCTGAAACATTTAGTTGCTTTCAAGTTTTCAAAGAATTGATTGAAAATGAAATTGATATGAAGATTAAGTGTTTAAGGTCAGATAATGGAGGATAAATTGTGTCAAATAAATTTAACAATTATTGCGATGAAAATGGCATTAAAAGACATTTCTCTATTACAGAAACACCTCAGCAAAATGGTGTCATTGAAAGGAAAAATAGAACTGTTATGGAGATGGCAAGAACAATGTTAAATGAGTCCAGATTGAATGATATGTTTTGGCCTTGAGCTATTCATACTGTTGTACACATCTTGAATAGAATTTTGCTAAGAAATAATACTGATAAAACACCCTATCAGTTATGGAAAGGAAGACCAACAAACATAAAACATTTTAGAATTTTTGGAAGTAAGTGTTACATTAAAAGAGTTGATAAAAATCTGGGAAAATTAGATTTTAGAACTGATGAAGGCATATTGGTTGGATATTCATGTTCAAGAAATGATTAAAAATGCTATAATTTCATATTAAGAAAGATTGTTGAATCTATAGATGTAAAGTTTGACGAGTCCTCATTTTTTAAGTCCAAATATAAACAAAAGGATCAACAAATACATGAAATATATGACAAGCATAAGATGGATAAAGAAGTGAAACAGAAGAAAATGAGGCTGATGATAATGATAATGAACAATTAACTCCTACATCAATACAGGGCACAACTCCATCCAAAAGCATAACTCCATTTAAGACTCCAAGAAAAAGAATATAGAAGAATCATCCTGAAGAAAAAATCATTGGTGACATAAATTCAAGTATTGGAACAAGAAGTAAAAGGACTCATGAACAGGTATCACTACTTTCTTTGATTAAACCCAAAAATATTGAAGAAGCAATTAAAGATGAATATTGGATGAAAGCAATGAAAGAAGAGATTAGTCAAATAGAAAAGAATAAAACATGGGAATTGGTTCCTAGACCATTGAACAAGAATGTTATTGGGGCTAAATGGGTTTTTAGAAATAAGATGGATGAAGCAGGACAAGTAACAAAAAATAAAGCTAGATTGGTTTGTAAAGGGTATGCACAAGTAGAAGGAATTGATTATGGAGAAATTGTTGCTCCTATTGCAAGAATGAAAACTATTAGGTTATTTTTAGCCTATACTAGTTCTAATAACATTAAAGTTTATCAAATGGATGTAAAATCTGCATTTTTGAATGGTGATCTAGAAGAAGAGGTATACATGGAACAACCAGATGGTTTTCAGGTACGAGAAGCAGAACAATATGTCTACAGGTTGAAAAAGGCTTTATATGGACTAAAACAAGCACCAAGGGCTTGGTATTCCAGGCTTGATAACTACTTAAGGTAGCAAGGATACAGGAAAGGTAACACTGACAGTAATCTCTATATCAAAGAAGAGAATGATAACTTGGTCATTGTAGAGATTTATGTAGATGACATTATTTTTGGAAGTGATGATGAGAACCTTAGCAAACAGTTTGATGAATGTATGCAAAATGAGTTTGAGATGTCTATGCTTGGTAAAATGAAGTTTTTCTTAGGTTTGAAAATTAATCAATCTGATAAGAGTATTTTCATTTCTCAAACAAAGTATATTCATGAAATTCTTAAGAAGTTTCAGATGCATGATAGTAAACCAGTTGGCACTCCTATGGTTACTGGCTATAAATTAAGTAAATTTGATGACTCTGAAGAAGTTGAGAAAACAATTTATAGATATATGATTGGTAGTCTTCTCTATGCTACAGCTACAAGGCCTGACAATATGCATGCAGTTTGTCAGGTTGGCAGGTTTCAGGCATCTCCTAAAGCTTCTCATCTACTTACAGTCAAAAGAATTTTCAGATATCTTAAGGGGACAATAGAGTTTGGTTTGTGGTATCCAACAGGTAATCAACTTGAATTACATGCTTTCACTGATGTTGATTGGGCAGGGTGTGTTGATGACAGGAAGAGTACTAGTGGAGAAGCATTTTTTCTTGGTGGATATTTTGTGAGTTGCTCAAGCAAGAAGCAATCAGCAGTGTCTTTATCTACTGCTGAAGCAGAATATATAACAACTGCAAATTGTGGTACACGGGTTATATGGATGAAACAAATGTTGGAAGATATACACATTCATTATAATACTCCTATTCCTATTTATTGTGATAATACTAGTGCTATCAGTATTTCCAAAAATCTCGTTATGCATTCAAAAACAAAACACATTCCTATTAAATTTCATTTTCTCAAAGATCAAGTTACGAGAAAAATTATTAAACTAGAATACATTGGAACAAATGATAAAATTGCGGATATATTTCCTAAACCTTTACCCAAAATGCAATTTGAAAGTCTTCGAAATCAGTTGGGAGTATGTTCTCTGAGGAGTAACATATCAGCAAAGAATCATTAAACTTCAGCAGCATAAATAAAGTTGAAAGAAATTCAGGTTTAAATGATCAATTCATTGAGGGACAAAAACATCTTTGCAAAGACATGTTGCCTATAATCTTCATTCTTATTAGCTCATTGCAGCCAAAGTTGACAGGGCTTTAAAATATTTGATACATTCCTTAGAAATTTTCAGGTTTATTGATTGACACAGGTTCATGACTCATTGATGATGACAGTGGTATTATTTTATCTCAGACAGGGGGAGTTTAATGGCTCATTTGCCATACATGACAAAAGGGGGATAACAGAGCAAAGAAAAAGGTAAGTTTTCCATCAATGCCAAAGGGGGAGTTTGTTGGCATTATTGTTCATTGTTTTATTGGCAACATACAAGTGTATAAATAGAGAATTTTGAATAGAGAATTTGTTAGCATTGTGGAGGATTTTGTTGGCATTATTGTTCATTGTTTATTGGTAGCATACACACATATACACAGATCTTTTTTAATAGATCATTTGTTAGCATTGTGGAGGAGTTTGTTGGCGTTATTGTTCATTATTTTATTGGCAGCATACAAGTGTTTTGAATTGAGCATTTCTTAGCATTGTGGAGTTTGTCGGCATTGTTATTTATGGCAGGTATAGTTTTCGTTGCAGAGCTTTTGTTAGCACATTTTTATTGTCATTGATGGCAAACTAAGAAAAACTATAACTAAACAATCTTACCACAAATGGCACATACATATGTGTTGAAGATTTGGAATAGCACAGTTTTTGGAATGGCATTCCATCGTTGAGAGGGAATGGAACAACTTTTGGTCATATGTATGAAGAGACAAACTATAACTAAACATCCTTACCACAAATGGCGCATACATGTGTTGAAGATTTGGAATGGCATTCCATTGTTGAGAGGGAATGGCACAGTTTTCAGTCTTATGAATTAATCAAAAAGACTTAAGTAAATAATCTCGACGGTCATAATTCAACAACTATAAGCAAGGCTCTAAAGGTTCAAGTCATAGTTCTAACGGTTATAAATCAACAGTGTGTATTATTCAAGAAATCTAATCGAAGGGCAGTTGTGCATTCTTTGCTCTTGACCTATCATGATCGAACATGAAGTAAGTTATCAGTTACAACCAGTTACAGAGGTTGAAACTAATTCCTGAAGGAGATTCGAACTATTTTTTATTATATAGCACTCTTGATATGAAGCATGGGGGATGTGAGAGACATTGTAGCGTGAGCTGGAACTCTCAAATAGTAAAGAGGAGATGTATGGTATCTCTATGATTGAAAATGAATAGAAGATACATAGTTACGATGAAAGCTGAGAAGATTGAGGAAGAGATGCAAAGATGACATTTGTGCAGAGTCGATTATGACATTGAAGGAAAATCAAACACAGAGGAAGTTCAAAGGTATGTAATGATTAAATAAGTGTCAAATGTGTTGTCTCTAAAATTGCAGAGTTCACGAAATTCATAGATTGAGTTACAAAATTTATGACAGAGTCTACAAAAGCAAAATTGAATTACAGATTAGATTTTTACAGAGATAATTTTTCAGAGAGATTGAGTTGCAGGCTTAGATTATTCAGAGGATAAACATAGATTGTATTAAATGTATTATGACAATGATTGGTTCTTATGATTACTTTGATTAAGATTGTGATTGCTTAAAGTATAGAGTTTGGTGTCCTAAATTTCAAGGGTGGTAAGGAGGTGCAAGGAAGGACTTCAGTTCTTATGATTCAAGATGGTGCTTGAACAAAGGAAGTTGTGGTTTCCTTCTAGTTGCAGCTAGAGAACCAGGGAGGAAGGGAGGAGCTAGGGAGACTAAGTCTCATAGCTAGTTAAAGCTTGCATTTAGGCAGTAGGAGTTGTTTTTAGTTGGTGCTGAACAATGGAGGTTGCAGCCTCATCTGAATAGTTGCTCAGATAAAATATAATGTAAAGAAAAGTTGGTGCTTGCCTTACATTTAAAAGAAGAAGAGGTTTTTCCCTTTATGATTTTCCTCATGAAACTGTGTCACTGTCTATTTGATATGTGTAATTGTTTATTCTTACATACTTGATGAGATAAATTATTCATAAGTAAAGAAGCAGACTGTGTCACTGTCTATTTGATATGTGTAATTGTTTATTCTTACATACTTGATGAGATAAATTATTCATAAGTAAAGAAGCAGATTGTGTTCCCTCTCAGTTAATATGACTGGTCCAACACAGTGGTCGTCACAGGGCGAAGCGGCCAAATTCGTTTGCATATTTTATTGTGCATTTAAGGTGAGTGTTGATAATCCCCATTGTTCAGCCTATGCTATATTTTTTTATCAGTGTATCCAATGGCAGGATACTATACGACGTTTGATCCATAGCCCCCCCCATCGAAGGAGAAGCATAGGAGGGCGATCAAAAGAGTGCAGGATCGCATTGAGAGATGGCACCCGAAGCTCGACAAAGAAATGGGAGTGGGAAACCATAGCACCTGCACATAGATGGCAAGGGATCCAGTGGGAGCACATAGAAAACCCTAATTAGAATTGAGTTGTTAAATTCACTGTAAGAGAGAACTTCGATCTGCAACTACGCGACTAGAGTGTCGCTCATGAGCTCGAATCCTGGTCACTGTATAAATGTCGTGGAGAGGATTTATAAAAGGAAAGGTGTATGTTTCTCCTTTTGAATCCATCGACATGGGTTCAATTGTAGTTTTATTGACGCTGGACAATGTAGGGATGTGGAACATGAGGTCAGATATATGGACAAGGAAGTACTTCGAGGAGAAATTCTACATGAAATTTGCAGGAGATGTGGGCGATTTCAACATTCAAGGTCGACCCAGGGAAAACTTACATGCCATGGATTACACGAATTGAAAATGCAGAAGATGGTTCTCTCATAAAATGCAAATCAGAAAGATACATAGATGGACATGTCTCTGACCATAGCAGAGAGCAGGTAGAGGGGTGTAGAGATGTTTCTATGAGTGAGGAAAATGAACAGATTTCTAGGACGATAGACAAGGAATCATATAGACAGTGAATCAACCATAGAAGGCAGAATCTAGAGGGATGTTTTTTTGTAGCAAGGGGAGAGGAAACGTCCAAGCAAACAGATGGACAGACAGAGAAATTCCTGACATCTCAGTTATAGACAACTACCATATCTCAATTGGCTGAGAAGTACATGCTCTCATACCACTGTTAGAAACACAAAATAGGATAAGGAATGA
>ML842735.1:0-21879 GCA_009831015.1 Picea engelmannii
TGTTTTGCTGAAACTTTGTTTCCACTGATTGTTACATCGTTTTCATACAATTCATTCCTAGGTAATTGTTAATCATTTTGATTGGTAATTCTGTTTGCAAAATGAGTTTATGAAAGTGTGATAGTCAGAGACAGGTGCTGAAGATTCCTGCTTTGGGGAATAGGGTCATTTTCTCTGTTACAGAATAGTTAGTCTTCTTTGCAGTATGCTGAAAGGTTCATTTTTCCTAGGTTGTTGTTTCTTAATGTAATCCAGGATTCTTCTGATAATTATTTTCCTTTGAATCTTAAATTTTGCAATAGATAGATTGTTTTTACTGTAATTCAAAGTAGAACTTCAGTTTGTTCAAAGCAAGGTGTTATTAGTGTAACTTTTACTACAACTTTGGATTGCTTTTGAGATTGAGCATATACAGTGTGTGATTGCCTTTGAAATAAACAGACTTCCCTGGGTTGACAATTTATGTAACACTTGATTGTTTTTATTAATAAGAAATTATAGTGACCAACACTAGGAAGCTCTGTCACCTCAGCTACGAGGGCTTCATCCACCTGGAATTCATCTTGACCGATGACTACTTTCCTTCCATCTAAAGTCAGGGAAAAATCTTATGCCACCTGCTGGTGAGAGCTCTGTAATTTTTTACAAAAATTATAGCAACCTGCGTCACTAAAAAGTTGGCATACCTCCGAGTGTGATTCCAAGTAACTAATGGCATCTAGCTCCTTCCTCAGAGTTGATCCTCCTTTATTCATCTGTCGCAATGTTCCTGTACATCTGCAATTGAAAAATCGGGTTTTGGGGGAAAACTACACAGCGTAGACTTAGGAATATTTGGCTCGGCTGTGACAGGGACGAGAAGTATGAGGCGTGCATTAGAACGTGGCGTTGATTACAAGGGATGAGAAAGAGCGGCTTAAGATTTGAAACAATCATGGTTGGTGACTGTAATGATGGGAAGTATGTAACCATGTGATTTGATGAAACAACAATTTGAAAAGATTTGATATATCATGCAGAGATCAGCTCCAAGTCTCTAAACGGTTTCTCCTCCTTTCTTTTCGGCAACCAATTGCAATTATAAAACCTCAAACCCAACAGTTTAGGCGTGTGAAAGGAGGTGTTGACTCCTCCCATGCTCCTGTGATTTTCGTGGCTAAAATAGCCCTGAATTTCTTTGTTTAAGTTGCCAAAAGCTAAGGCTTTCGATAGCTAAGAAGCACTTTTGAATAAGCACCTAAGCCACCGAAACCTGCGATTTGACTTAAATCAAATTAAGAAGAAACCAAATGTTTTTTCTAAATTTTATTACATGCATAAAGCTCTCAAAAATGAGCTTTAAAAATTTTAAAATGTATTTTTTGAATGGCATCCTATCACCTAAAATAAAACAACTTGATTAACTTATTTGAGGAGATAACAGGGGCATGTAATCAGATTTTGTATAGCTTCAAAGTCAAATATAGTCATAATTAATGTAACATGATATTTAGTGGAAACAACTACATCCACATCGAAAGGTTCCCATCTTGGAACTCCAACTCCAACCTCAATACAAGATAAAAGAGTAGGATTGTCATTAGTTGAAAATATACCAATGTGAGATTTTTCAAAATTATTAAATACAATGAACTCAAGTCCAAAGTCACAAAATGCACCTCTGAATAGTCTACGAAGCTCTGAATTAATGAAATCTAATGGTGGCCAATGCTTATGACCATAATCATCAAAGTCCATCACTTTTCCAAGACTTAGTCCTATGAACACTATTAATTAGAATTGAGGCAACTATACATGTAGAAAGTACAACAGAAGTGATTAACTCTTGCAGTTTTCCAACGAAATCAAATGTTTTTCTCTTTCCAATATCATCTACTAAAATAAGAAATCGCTAGACAAGTCCCATATTTCAGCAGTCTCCTCCTCATGTAGCTTGGTAGACTTTACACCAGCCAAAATAAAGTTCTTTAACCTCATTATACTCCACAAAGATCAATTTATTTTTATTCTTACCATCATGACAACCTCATCAAGTGCCCTCTATAGTGCCTTTACTCTAGATTTACCTATGCTTGAAAATTTAGGAAAACTGTTTTTGGAGTTACAACAACTAAAAAGTATAGGAAATTGGTACATACAAGAGTATTGGGTGGAATTTGTTACAAGGGTGAGAAAATTACACTAACTTAAAAGTTGCATGTTAAGTATAGGAAAAAAATATTTTTTGAGTAAGAAAACCTAACTCTAGGTCTACTTTACAATCCCAAAACTACAACTCATTCATGCAATAAAAAACATAAGAAATAAAGCATTGCATTGAAAATGAACAAGACATTTGAAGTAATGTAAAGAATATTGTGTTTCCAATGTAAAGGCCAAGAAGACACTTATTGGATGATCTTGTTGAAGAAGATAGGTTCCAAATCCCCTCCTTAGGATAGGTCCTTAGCTTCCTTGATGTGTTGATGACTCCCTTCTCAATTGACAAGCAAGGTACCTAGACAAGAAATATGTTATCAATAGGAAGAGGTCCTCAATACTTCTGGTGATATTTCAACAGCATAACCCTACTTGTGATGATGGATGGAGTGACCTCAAATCCTTTATTTATAGTGAAAATAATGGTTAAACTCCCTTGGCATAGTCTTCCAAATAGTGTTTAAAGATGACCAAATAACAATAGCAATTAGGGTTTAGGATGGTCCACATATAACTAACCTCACATAATACCACTTTGGGCACATTTATGAGGGCTCAAAATAGTTAAAACTAGCTTTTTACAGAGCAATGCAACTTTTGGGGGTATTATTTGTGTTGCTCATGTTACTGTCCAAACTAGTAGCCTTTGTAGAGGTGCTAATGGGGATAAGCACAACACGGGAAACACATCATTGTCACCTTAACACAGTTTCCCCTTCACATTAGGCCAGTTACTTGAACCCATGGAGGGGTATTCCAATCCATGGAAACAAACATGTATAGTACCTTGTGGTAGCTTACGATACAGTTAACTTCAAATTACACATCTCAATATATGGTTAGATAGACCAGTGCCAATGAAGTAGCCAAATGCCTCAAGAATATTCAACTAGGAGCTAGGGAAATAACTAACACAACATAAATAGGATTACGATCTAATTAATTAAGTGTTGAGAAATGAAATGAATATGTCACAACAAAAATATAAATCAATATTGTGATGTCTCTCTTTGGATGAATAAACAAGTACCTTTTACCACACAATAGTGAGATCTAATCACATAAAACCAAGAACAAATGATATACTTGTGTTACCTATTGATTGTATGTTAAAAATTTGACCATATTTCTTTTGTCCACAAATTATAGAATCTAATATATGATAAATAACACAGAAAACATAGATTTTGGGTGAGGAAAATAACCCCAAGAGTACCTAAAAGCACTTGTAATGGTAAATATTCGCTACTTTGGCTAGGGAAATGAATAAACTATATTAAAACATCCTATAAATGAATGATTTCAAGTATAAATGAATAATAACCATGAAATTAGCTCAAACTTGCAAAGAGAGGTGGTGAATCCCCCTAGGGTTTCACCAAAAATATCCAAAATGTAAAATAACAACTATGAAGCACTTAGGAGACAAATTTCACTGTCAATAAGCGTTAGATATCCCTTATAAACAATCCAAAAGTGAAAATATAGCTAGGGTAGGGTTAAATTTCACCTTTTAGGGTTAAACCTTAGCTTTAGGGTTTGACCTATTCCAATTTTCTTTGTTGCAATTTAATTTCCAGAGCTGATAAGCCTCTTAAATCTGCCCATAAAACATTAGATTAAACCTTTAAGCACAAATGTGTGGGGCTACTTTTCCCTATTAGGGGTAAAGATCAACAATTTACCACAAACTCCTGAACAAAACTGTCTAAAAAATAAAAATAAATCGTTAACTTTGTACTAGACAACAAAAAGATCTTCTATTAAAAGTTCAAAATAATCCCCAAATTCACAATAATTTCAAAATTTCAAATTTGAAATGAGAGAAATGCCTCTCTTTTATTTATAGATGAGGCGTTTAACTCCTTCTCATTTTTTATTCCCTAAATTAAACCTAAAAGATAAAACAAAAGTAATTTATCATCCACACAATTCAACAATTTGGAGACTAAGTGAAAATACAATTCAAATGATGTTATAAATAAATGAAAACAAAGGAGGTGACGTGGACTTCACCCTTGAAGGGGAACGAATATTGGATCATCAACGTTATCATGAAAGGGAGCTCGAAACTCTTAGAAAGTCTCCCATACTTCAACATTGTCCCCCCTTAAATGTGGACGAAATCTTTACAAATGGACGTCACTGCTCTTAACATGGAACGATTCCCTTGAATGTGGACGACACCTAAGTCCTCTCAACATGCACTTCATGTTTTGTCCACATTATAAAAAGGCACTTTTAAGTTGTCTCCACTTTATTAATGTTTTGTCCAAAGGCACTTTTAAGTTGTCTCCACTTAAAGTATAAAGTGATTTAATGATTTAAGTTAATGATTTAAGTTGTCCCATGTCATGATCTTCCACTTAGGAGGATTTGGGCAATCATTAACCAATACTTTTACAACAATTATTTATGGTGGTCACATATATAGAAATCATTACAGTTTGGGAATTTCATTGATGTTAGAAAAAAAATTAAGCCTTAATTAGAACTTAACAACTGGTAGTTATGATACAGTTTATTTTCTTGATCCAAATTTGTATCATGTGGTATCCAAGCATATGTAGATGATCTTATGGGTTTAGTAGTTTATTAGACATAGGTAAAAACGGTGGACATAGATAAAAAAGTGATTGCCAACTCTATCAACTAGAAGACCAGTCAATTTTGGAAGACCCAGAATCAATTTTGATTGTGTGTTAGAACATAGGTAAAAAAGGTGATTGAGAACTCTATGAGGAAGACCCTCACCCCAATTTTGATTGTGTGTTAGAAATCAAAGAAGGTGGCACTGCATTTTGCATTTCTTTGTGTTTTTTGAATTCAAAGTAAAAAGGAGCAAATTTAGTTTGAAATATATATTAAAAAAAAAAAAAGGTGGCACTGCATGTTTGTTTTGAGCAAAGGTTGTGTTGAAAATTAAAACATATTGAACAAGACATCTTCAGTGAATGACTTTGGTCATAGTAAACTTCTCTGAGTAAACAAACATAAATAAACACAGAATGTGTGTTAGCAAATGGATAACTTCATGGGATAGTATAATTGGTAAGATGTACGCATACATACTCTTTTAGTATGGGAAGGTTTCATGGGATAGTATAATTGGTAAGATGTACGCATACATACTCTTTTAGTATGGGAAGGTTAAGATATAGGAGGTCACGATTTCAAACCTTGTATCTTTGAGATGGAAAGGTTACAATAAGAAAAGATCACGAATTCAAACCTTGTATCCTTGAGAAAGAAAAATTACATTATGAAGAAAGAAATTACGATAGGAAGAAGTCACGAGTTCAAACCTTGTATCATTGAAATTGCATATTTTTTTTTTGTTATTGTTGAGGAAACATCTTAGCCGTTAAAAGTTTATCAATTATACGTTAGGTGCGTCCTCCGGGCATTGGACAACACATATTGCAGTGCTGTGAACAGATAGAACTTTGTATGTTTCAAAGTGTTGTGGATTTTCTCCCACTGTTGCTTTGCATCGGATGAGCCGATTTTGACGGTATTTACTGCAATCATTTAATTTTCCTGGTTTGGACCTCCAGTTCAAAGCTTGCTTGTGGCCTGGGTGAAAGGATTGGTCGCTTGACTTGTTAATCCACGACCCAAAAGTTTAAACAGTGTTATCAGCAATTGTATTCCAGAGCTTGCATATGGAAGCTTCAGTATTGTTGAATTTTCTTGATCTAGTTTGCAGCAACTCGTTACAGTCAATCTGTAGCAGCTCTGCGTGAAGGAAATGCAAAGAAATCGAATGTCTTATTTGATGGTGGTGCGATTATTTGCATACCCTTATAATTTGAATGTCTTATTTGATGTCATAGTGGTGACTAGGTCTCAGTTTTCCCAAACATATGTACAGATGTTGATGATGAACTTCTAAACAGTCAGATATATGTGAAATAGTAGTACCAGATCTACTGCCATCGTATTAAGTTCAGTGCAAATCTATCTTACTTATCAGCGATTCAACTACCCTTGCGATGGAGAAAGATTCAGGAGCTGCAGACAGGCTAACAGTATTGAGTTTTGAATGAAGTAGGCCGTTGTGATTTTATACTATTTCAGGATAATCCATTGTTTGGAATACATATTGACAAACAAAATGAGTACAATAAGGATGAAAATGAATTCAATGAAGACACTCAGTTGAGTGGATGACACTTATAAATATGAGTTGGAAGTCCCTATGACAAAAATTTGCAGATAAATGTGAGGAAGCAATTAGAATTGTTCGACTATGGGAAGAATTACAATTTAAATATAATAGATATGGCTTAGGATACAACAAAGTTCATGATAACTTTTTTATTCCTAATTATTACAAACTTGTTTGCTTTGTAAGTGGAAGTTTTTTGAATGATAATCGGAAGATAGAGCTTGAGGATATTGGTAAGGAACAGGTATAGGGGATCGATGAGGATGATGGTGTTGCTACAGGTATTGCAGATTTGTATGATGCTCAATTTGATAATGAACCCATACAGTGCAAAAATTGTCACCAGTTTGGCCATGATGAGTCAAAGTGTTTTGATCTTCACCCATGCAGTTTTTGTGGGAAGACCAATCACCTCTCAGTAAGGTGTCAAAAGAGCAACAAAATTCAGAGGAAACATATTCATTTTGAATGGTTAGGGAACTAGCGTTGGATTTTGGAAGCCAATTTATTGGAGCGATCTTATCGACGAGTTTATAAACAAGTATAGTCATTATTGATAGGAGATATTTCTACAGTTGATGGACATAAATGTTTTTCAGGATTGGATGATACAAGGCATGATCGGGGACCCCTTGACGTAATCTTATGAGTTGAAGATCGAGTCTTCAGAATTTGCTCGATACACACTGGATTTTGTGGATACAGGGTTTGGATGTCTTTTGACTCTTTTTTTTGTCAAGTGGATTCTTGACAGTTTTTTAGTGTGTTGATTTATGAGAACAGTGTGTAAACTTATTTGTTCACTTGATAGTATTCGGACTTTACAGGGATGATCTTTAGATCTAGCAGAGGGTAGTTGTTTCTTCTGCATTTGTGCTTGGCACATTCATGTTTGTCAGACATTTTCAATATTTAGGATGTGTTGGACATGTAGTCAATAAATTCTCATCGGTTTTGGGTTCACTTCAGTGAACACCTACAAGTTGTCTAGCTCATTTGTTTCACAGTGAGTTTTCTAGACTTGGTTTCAACGTCCACTTTTGGCGATTTTTCAAGAAGATCTTCATAGACACTCATGAGATTTCATACCATGAGTTACAGATTGAAGACTTGGACATGTTATCATGTTTTTCACTGGTTTTTGTTGCTAAGTTGATACATTTGTATGGACTTAAAATTAAAGGGGGGTTTTTTAGAAATAATCCTAAGTCATAACTAGACCTTAACAACTAGTTATTTATGATATGGTTGTGGCGTCGTTACATTGAGTTGCATTATTAATGTACCACTGATGTACATATTATTTGACTTGGCTTGGTGCCTTTTCTGCCCATCTTCTTTGTCTTCTTGATTTTGTTAGTTATTTTACTTTCTCAGCCATTTTCTTGATCCACATTTTTATCAATCAGAGTGGTCACATCTCGTGAAAAAATGTAGGGTACGCTACATAGAATTTAGTGTGTAACATTCTGCATGCACTTAATGTGTTTAATATATGCACTATCCCTTTTTGGTCAACTTTAGGGTTTGAATCTATTGTTTACGATGATTTTGAGGTTATATGGTAGTGGAAAGGGGCTAAAAATGATGGTTATGCATAGTGATAGTGATGTATTTCTATAAGACTACTACAAATGCCACAAGTGATCATTTTTTTATGTAATACAGATTCTCGCTTGATGTGTAAGGTTAGGAGCTAATCATATGACCAAAATACATCACAGTTTATTTATCTAAGTATAGGGGGGACAAGGAGGGAGAGGAGTGTCCAAGGAAGTAGGACAACCCATGGAAGGGCAATGGAGAACCACCTATCAACAAGAAGTTAGAAAGGTGATATATATATACAAGATATCAATAGGGACGAGGTAGGCATACCCATCCTCATTGAGATATCCCATAACATTGATACAATGATGTTCCATGGAATAAATGGGTTGGGATCATGGAGAAAAATGGTGTCCCAAAACAATACATGGTCATGGATAATAAGCACCAAAATACAGTACAATGATAACAACAACTAAGATAAACATAATGAAGGTTGCAACTAAGTTGAATATGTATGAATTGATGCCCCTAGAGGGAGAGAGGAAATAGCCAAAGGATCCATGCTAAACGGGCAGAGGAGATCCAAATATCTTAAGTGATCTAGCAAGAGGGAAGCTCAAACTGATGGCTCTAAAAATGGTTGAACTGATCCTATCAAATCCAAAGAACTTCAACTGAGGTTGGATCACTAAAATATATGTACGAATCTCAACGATGTGAAAATGAGTTGGAGTTGAGCATGTGAAATCCTACCAACTCTGAGAGAAATGAGGTTTCCCTCAACATGGTCCAAGGTAACCCAATATTAAGAAAAAATGGACAAAGGTACATTATACTAACCACTAGAATGAAAGTGTTGGTGTCGATAGGGGGAATTCCACTGGCACTTAGGAATAGGAGGAACTCCTGAGGACTAGCATCCAAAGTATGACAGATGGAGCTATATATTTGGAAACATATGGTGTGACCAAAGCATGTGGGGAGATACCTGAAGGAAAACTCCCTCCTAAGGGATCATACAACTCACACATGTCCAGGAATCTGGGATAATCAACTAGACCACTGAACCATCAAGTGTATGAATCTCAATAGTACGATAATGAGCTAGAGTAGAGCACTTGAGAAACAACCAAGTCAAAAATCAATGATAATTCTCCATGCTTGGTCTGAGGTCACACACCAATGAGGAAGATGAATCTAAGGTACACTATCCTCTAAAAAAAACCCGCGAATATAGGTGTTGAAGTCGATAGGGGAAGGTTGTTGGAGTTAAGGGACAAAGGGATCCTTGAAAACTAGCACAAGGTAGAAAGTATAGGATAACTAATAGAGACTAACACCAAGGGATGATAGGAAGGAAAAGAGATATGGACTCAAGACTTCCCTTGTTGAGAGCATAAAGGCAAGGTTGACCTAGAAATGGCTAAAAGCATTCCACGTGGAATGGCCAATTACTGGGCAACATGTTGTTCAATGATAAATCAATAAACTGAGAGGAAAATTAGAGGTTAAAACTTGACAAAACAAGGGACACAATGGCGAATCATCGAAAATTCTCTAAACAAGGGAAAGATAGGGATGTTGCTGCAAATAAATATGGTCAAGGAAGCACAAGACACTCTTGGTATTTCCAAAGGGGTGTTAGGAGGTTATGAAATATCATAATGAAGGGATAAGGGTCTCATTAAAGAATCTTATCAATGTATAAGGGACACAATATCCACAAGAGGGGGGTACAAGGAGATATAGTATGACCCCAAGGGGGGCATATACAAGGTTAAATGTATATGATATGACCCCAAGGGGGGCATATAAGGGGTTAAATGTACATGTAATGGGTAAGTGTATATGTAATAGTGGTCATTCCAATTTTATCACATGTCTATTATTAGGTTGGCCACTATTACATATACATTTACCCATTACATGTACATTTAACCCCCTATATGCCCCCCTTGGGGTCATATCATATACATTTAACCACATATATGTCCCCCTTGGGGTCATACCAAGATAAATGCCCCAATAAGAAACTAGGTGAATGTAATGATGAAGGTGAAAACTACAAATGGAATTAACCATGGGTAGGGGATAGAATAGTAATCTCCTCGAGGGTTGGTAAATCATGGTATAAAAATGAAGAATCGTCACAGTATGGATGAAGTAAAGGGCTTGTGAAATATGATAACCCAACAAATAAGATACCAACCAAGAGTGCATGAGTATGGGGTGTAAGGCTTTCAACATGATGAGTAAAGATGCATGAGGCTTAACTTTAAGATGTAGACTATACATATTCCCAATCCTAAGGAGGATGAAATAGTAAGGGTTCAAAAATGCAATAAGGGTTACTAAACTAGGGCACCCATGTAAGGAAATATCTATTGTTGGGTAGATGGAAAACTCAAAAAATGGATGGGATAACCCATCTACCTGAGAATAGGTGGTCCTACAGGTGATTCAAAGGGGTATAAAGGAAAAATGAAAGATTTGTAATGAATCTATGTTAAGCTAAATGTCTAGTGAAAAAAATTACCTAAAGAGGACCACATATCATAGAAAGATGATGGATTCCATCTTGAATTCCTGCACACAAGTCAACTAATACCAAAACGTAAAGGTGCATATGAAAAGAAAGAAAATGTGTATAAATTTGAATTTAAAAAGGTACCTACCTTTATGCACCAAGGAAAAAGGGTGTCTGAATAAAGAATCAAATTAGCACAATCTAAAATTACTCTTTTGGAGGGCTCATAATTACGATTCCAATGACATAGATGGCACGTCAATCAAAGTTCGTATGAGGTAATACAAGGAAAAATAAAAACTAGGTATTTTCTATAAATAGGGATAAGTCCCTAAATTCAAATTCATTTATGCATGCTAAAATTGGAGAATGGAGGGAGGCCCTAAATCTTGGCATGCTTATTGTGGACAAACGAACCCATTAGAATTTTAGTTTACAAGTTCCAGGCTAGTGATCAGATCCTCCTCTTTATTTTTAGTGGTTTACTTTTGTATAATAGGTTCATTTTGACCCTATAGGGCCCTTGGTCAATTTTTTTAGGGACAACATAGGAAATGAGAGCAGTTTCTGCACCGGGAGTGTAGAAATTTCTCCTCGATTTTCCACTAGTCAAGCATATAAAATTGTTGAAATATTGTAACTGCAAAGAGTATTATATTTATTATTGATGTATTATTCATTAGATCAATCCCCTTTTGTGGATTGATCATGTCAGGCATTGTAAATGACCAAATCCCCTTTTGTGGATTGGTCAAACCCTAATTGTAATAGGCAGAATGAGAATTCGGCCCCCAGATTAAATTAAGGTGGTTCTAACCACCCAGACTAAGAAGTCGACCCTGCCAGTGAAAAGACAGTCTCGTTCACATCTGCCAGATTGTATAAATAAAGGAGGCCAGCGCCTCATTTGTTCACTCACTCACTTGATCATCAGAGCGCAAGTTTTGAGCTGTGGTTGGAGAAGAAGGAAGAGAGAGAGAGCTGCATTCTTGGGAGAGGACTTTCTGTATTGTTTGGTTTATTCTCTTGCCATTGTATTGGCTATCTATATTAAGGATTTTTTTGTTGGGTTTTCTCCCCCATGAGGGTTTCCCAGGATAAATGATGTGTCTCTTGCGATTGTGTATTTCTCAGTGATCCTATCTATGCTATGGTTATCTAATAAATTGAAAATAAACCTAATAATAGCTTAAACATTAACAAAAACATGGGTGTTTTGCGCACTAGATTGGTGCAGTTTTTTGGGCTAAAATTTCCACTGGGAATGTAGTTTTGGGGGGTAAATATGCAGTGGTCCTAGGTAAAATATGAGCAAGTGAATTATGACTAACAAAATGTGTTTTTATATAGGTATGGTTAGCTTTAAAGTGTTTTGGCATGAACAAGAGTTCGAGGATATCCAAAGTGTAGTTATTGGGAATTATGTGGTTCATGGTGCCTTGCCTCAATACGAAATACTCAAATATGTCGTGAATTTGTTAATGAGAATGGGGGAGGATATCCTCTCTCACATTCTTGATTATTAGGATGCAGAGACTGGGGTATTTTTGGTTCAAGGGGAGTCTGTTGAGTTGACTCTCCAAGATATCTACTTTCTCACTAGACTATCGATGATGGGGGTAGTCGAAGACACACACCCAATTCATCTTCATGGGAGAATTTTAGAAGAACTATTGGAGGCCCATGGAAATTAAAATGTTAGGGTAAAATATGGCACAATCTAAATTATAGAGCTGGTGTACTTTGAGACATAAGCCATTGTTGCAGTAGTGGTTCACATAGTAGGAACTCATGCTTATCATGGGATATCAAGTGGATTTTTTATGTTCATTGAGAGAAAACTAGTTGGGAAATACTATGGGTGGTACTGGATGCTAATAATAGATTTGAAGCACTAACTTATGTCATGTCATAGAGCTTTAGTAGGTAACTTTACTTTTGGTGCAATTATTTGTGCATTCATTTTTTAGAATATGCCCACCCTTTTCCCTTGCATTTATATTTGATATGGAGGTCCTCGATAGATAAGGATGGACTGATGGGGGTTCTTATTGAGACAATGATGGGGTGGGGTCTAGGGGAACATGCTTTTGTTAAGAACAAAATTATTAATATATCATAAAAAACCACAAGTACACAACATGTACACCAATGTGAACATGGAGCACAACTCCAAGATAGATAAGAGAGATGAGTTACATAATAAATCCTTAAAGAATAGGATAATCTACTCCAAATACCGAAATACATTCATACATCCAAATCACATGTCCTCAATAATGACTACTTGATCTCTATACATACATATTCACACATAATTGCACATGTGGCCCCTTTATTACTAGGTCGACCACTATTACATATACATTTACCCATTACATGTACAGTTAACCCCCTATATGCCCCACTTGGGGTCATATCATATAGATTTAACCCCATGTATTCCCCTCTTGGGGTCATATCATAGTACCCTCCTTCAAAATCTTTGTCCTCAAATATTTTCAATTAAAGGCTTTACATGTGATGAAACCAAGTAATATGATTTTCTTATTTTCTTTCTTTCTTTTTTCCATTGATGATTATCCATCCATCCAAACTCGATTCTTTTTTGTCTTAATCCTTGATGTCTAGTTGTTGTACAATTTTATTTCCTTTGATTCTGTGTATTGTTCTTGTAACTACTCCAATTTTAGTAGTTATCGATCTCTAATAATATCATGTTGAATAATGGTTTTTTGATGCCTTGTTCCATGAATATTAATGAGTATTCCATATTGTTCCTTGATAATGATGATATCAATCTTCTTGTTTTCCTTGAAATCCTTCTTGGTAATGAGGGTGTCGACATCGTTTCACATTTGATGGGTTTTTTTTCATTCTGCACACCCATTTCATTTTTCTTCTTTTCATAGATAATGGTATCCTCTATTATGTTTTCTTGGTATTTGATTACTCTAGCCTTGGAGATAATACCATCATATTTGACATGTACATCCGCTAGATAGAATTCAACTTCTTCAAGTATCTTATGGTGACCTTCTTGAATATTGTCTTATTTCTTCTTTTGAAGTAGCAATGTGACCCCATCGATCCAAATTCTTACGTCTTTTTTCAATTCTAGATTGCATTTCTAATTTTACCTCCTCAGTGTTTAGGGATTCCTCAACCTTCTTGCAAATTTCCTCTTCAAGTTTTTTTTTAGTATCCTCTTCAATTTTTGTGGTAATATATTCATCCCTATTGTTTGATTAAGACTCCTATAACTTCATTTTCACCTTCTTAACATCATTAAGAAGTTATTAATTATTCTTATATAACCTTTTGATTATTCATGTTTCTTTTTCAATTCTTCCCTTAACTCATAATTTTCCAACTTTTCTTTGCTACTCTTTTCTTGCTTAAATTTCTTAACCTCCTTAATGAGTGATTCATTAAGGGATTTCATCTTGGTGAATTCATCATATTTCTTAATAATATATTTCCTTAGCTCTTCATTATCTTTCTGCGATTTTGGAAACTTTTTCTTTTGATTCCTTTAATTCCACTTGAATTTTATGCATATCTTACATTTTTAATTCTATGATCCATTTTTTTTAGAAGAGTTCTTCAAATACTTCCTATGTCATGTTTCATCTAGTATATTTATCAATACTCCACCACCATTATCGAGCTTCACCATAAAAATGAAGACTTACCTCAAAATGAGTCTTACTATAGTCCTTTACCTTCTTGAACCAATCCATAGGATTGATTTTATCCTTATCTTCATCTCTTGTAAATGCAAGTATTTCCATTGATTCTAATTGAGGTCTAACCCAAACCCTAAAATTACAACCTTAATATATTATCAATACCGATCTCAAATAGTTATAATCTTTTCTCTAGTTTGTTCTCCCATGTTTTCTCTTTCCAACGTCTTTTGAATCACCTCATGTCGAAATATTCATCAATACTGAGAGGGGGGGTGAATCAGTATTGCACAAATTTTAACCACTTTTTCTTTTTACCATCTTAACTAGTTATCACATAGTCAATCATAAGCAATGCAGAGAATTAACCATAACAAAAGGACATAGTACACAGATATTTTACTTGGAAACCCATACGGGAGAAAACCACAAATCAACTTCTTCTTATATCAATCAAGAGTTACATTCTTTACAGGCTTCAACCTGTGAAAGACACCAATCGCTGTAGTAAGAACCCACTTACACTCTTCAAGCAGCAACCTATTGAGAAGATGAGGAAACCAATCCTCACTGTAAGCACCCACTTATAGTCTACAAACACCAACTTTCTAGGAACCAAATTGTTATGAGGATGAGGACACCAATTCTCTCTGTAAGCAACCACTTACAATCTACAAGCACCAACTTTCCAAGCACCAACCTATTATGAGGACACTAATCCTCTTCCTTGCACCACCCTGCCACCCTAAAGTAAATAATTTATTCAATGTTTGATTAATCACAAAACCTCACACAACCAATATCATATTTACCATTCATGTAGATTCTATCTTATTTTCCTGTAATATGATATTCATGTAGAGCGACTTTTCTACATTTCTCATAATATGTTATTCATGTAGATATTATTTTTTTGTAATCTTTTATTCATGTTTATATGTTTTTCTCGTAATCTACTATCCATGTAAATTGGTTTTTCCTATAATATGTTATTCTTGTAGATCAACTTTTACTATAGATATGTTTTTCTTGTAATCTATTATTCCTATAGATCTGGTTTTCCCGTAATCTATTCTTCTTGTAGATCAGATTTTCTTGTAATATGATATTCCTGCAGATCTATTTTTCTCGTAATCTGCTTTTCCTGTAATCTTCTTTTCTCGTAATTTGCTTTTCCTATAATTGGATTTTCCTATAATTGGTTATTCTTGTAGATTGGATTTTCCTTAATCTGTTATTCTTGTAGATCTACTTTTCCTATAATTTGGAATTCCTATTGATCTAATTTTCTTGTAATATGTGATTCTTGTAGATCTACTTTTCCTGTAATGTATGGTTCATGTAGATCTACTTTTCCTGTAATATGTGATTCCTATAGATCTACTTTTCATGTGATCTGTGATACTTGTAGATCTACTTTTCTTGTAATTGGATTTCATGTAGTCTAATTTCCAGCACTCATATTTCCTACAGTCTGATTTCTAACATTGTTTCACTCTTTCTTCTCTCACTAACAACTCTTACTCCTCTATTCAGATTAACTCATTCTTCTTCATTCTCCACACACATACATAATCTTCAACTTGATTTAATATCTATACTAGTTCTTGTAGTGGTTTCATTTCCCATAGTAAAATCAATACTATGGTATAAATCCACAGTATTTTTCTTGACCATGTCAAGACCTTGACCATATCAATAGACAATTTCATATTGTATTCCATAAAAAATACTTGTTATGTGAACACAACCAACAATAACTAATCCTATCTTAACAAAATCAATGTGATCATGTCCTTTCCTTAGCCAATCGTTACCAATACATCATTACCGGAATCGTGAGTTCCTATAGTTGAGTCGCTTCCTATAGTTAAACACGTAATTATTGAAATCTCAATTATTACCGAAATCCCGAGTTACTACAGTCGACACATTGTTACCGGAATTTCAGTTATTACTAGAATCTTGAATTCTTGTAGACGAACATGTTGGAGATTCACATACTTGTAGCTACACTACATCACTCAACCAATGACATCAGTGACGCCTACTGCAACATCATCAATATAGCAATCACTTTGACATCAATGAAAATGATATCAATGATACCACTCACTGCCACACTTGTAGCCACTTTGACATCAATGACAACACTTTCTCAACACCTCAATCAGACATCCCAATCAAAAGTTATGACAGTTTTAATTTAACATACATTTTAAAACCCTAATTTTGAGATTGTATTTCTAGTTGACTGTGTTGTTGATGTATCTTTGAATTTTTGGCCCTTCTGAGTCTAAAATTTTGTCATGTGGTACCCTGATATGTCTTCTCTACAATGCCACAGGTATGACCAAAATTTGGTGTGCCAAGTGAAATTTATGGTAACTTTCCTAAAACTTGCTAATTTTTGGCATTTTTTAGAGCACAAACTTATATAGAATGACACGCATCCAATTTGTATGATATGATACTAAAATTTTAATATGTAATAAAATGGATTGTTCTCTTTCCAAATATACTAGTTTCGTGGAATTTGGATCTTTATTGAAGCATATATGATTGTTTTACCTAGAACACTTATTTGAGACTAGTTTAGGGTTAATAAAAAAACTATAATTTCAACAACCTTTATTTTGGAAAAAATATTATATAAAAACCCAAACTTTCTACCCCTGGTACTTAAATATGTTTCCTCAAACTCTTGAAATTTTTCTAGTCTAAAACTTCAATGATCCAGGTGGATGTCGGTGGCCACCCACCTATTCCACTAGCTCAAAAACAGTTTTCCACCTTGGCAGTTTTTCGGGTTCCAAACTTCTAGGGTCGTTTTGAGGCCCTAAACAACATTTTTTGGGGATTTGGGACCCAAATAACTATAGTAAGCACTTACTTGGACTAGTCAAAAATTGTTCTTCTCGGTTAGACCTTTCCAACGGGCCATTGTGCACCTAAAACGAAGATCGTATGTAAAAGTTACCACCCCGGGAAGTTGATGTAGTAACTTACCCAAACAGGGCCCACATGACTTTTGGTGCTTCATCTCCTAGGGTTAGGTTTTTGGATGTCTAGGGTTTTTGAAATTCTTGTTTATTGTAAAATTCCTTCAAAGCCTCATTGTAACCATATTCTTGTGAATAAGTGTAGTCGTCACATCTCTTCTCAGAGATAAGCCGCCACCATTCCAGAAAGCTTGTTTTCCGCTACATTTTACAGTTTCATCTTATTTCCTTATTGAATAGAAAACCAGTTTTACTGTATCTCTGTTATTTGGTGTTAAGCATATTTTAATAATTTGTATTCATTTCGGTCTGCTCATAAAATCTGGATCAGTGGTATCAGAGCGGTCTGCTCCTTGTCGTCTTACTGCATGTCCCCAACAAGGTCAGGGTACAAAGAATTGGGTCTCGAGCTTGTTTCTCTTGAGGAAAAATTATCTCACATGCCCAAGTGACCTCTCATGGAAGGAGAAAATAAATATGACGAGACAGGAGATCCTTTCAAAAAAAATCTTGAGGAAGCCCTCCCGCAATAGAGGAAGGAGATGATGGATAGTTTCACACAAATACTTCGGTGGCTACCAACAAGCGACGCATCTTCCTCGAACAGAGGTGTCGTTCCCTTCAAGGTACAAATCAACTTCGATATTCCTATATTTGAAGGTCAGATAGATGCAAATGTTGTAGAAAAGTAGTTGAATCTACTAGAAGGGTATTTTTCTATCCATAACTTTTCGAATAGAGAAAAGATTACTTTTGTGCTCCTCGAAGTCATTCCCCATGTCAAAGATTGGTGGGAAACTTTATGTGAGCAAAAGGAAACAGAGGAACCCTCATTATTTATAGTCACAACCACCTTGGAATCCTTCAGGGATGCTATTAAGGAAAAATACTACCATGTTGAAAGTTATGACGAATTATATACCAAATGGACCACACTGCAGCAAGAAAGAGACCAAGCAGTGCCAGAGTTCACAAATATATTCCATACCTTGCGCACCAAGTTGGGTATAAAAAATTCAGAGCGACATCTGGTGATCAAATATTGTGGTGCTCTGCATAGATACATCCAGACCGAAATGTAATTACTAGACATCTTGTCCTTGGGTGTAGCCTAGCGATATGCTATCAAAATCGAGCAGAAGCTCAAAAAAAGATGCAGCAATTTGGGCATGGGAACCCATCACAGCAAAATCTCGGAAAGGGTGGAATCAACCCATAGAATAAAGGACAGAGAAAATATGGGTAGTATCAGGACAACGAGTCCAAGCCGCAAGAAAATAAGGACACCGGAAAAACAAAGAAATATACCAGGAAGTGGTGCGAACTCCATAAGATACCTTGGCATAACACTGCTAGTTGTCGCTCAAAGCAGTCGTCAATGGCCGAAGTGAAATCCTTTGAATTAGATGTGGGTTCTAACTCTAAGTTAGAACCAGAAAGAGGGAGATGTATCATTGACACGGAACCGGCCAATGCCACCATTGCTACCACCAAGCTCCAGCCTAGTCAACCAGACAAACCAGAAGAAGGAGAACGCCTCTTCCATTCATAGATATGGGTAAAAGGCACCCTGTTGCACTTCATCATTGATAGCAGTAGCCAGAAGAACCTCATCTCAGCAGAGATCATCAAGAGATGGCTCCACCAAGGAAGAGATATTTGTGTCAACCAACAGTGTCGACTGTCGTACAACATCAAGCCCTTCAAAGACAAGGTACTGTGTGATGTTTCTCCTCTCAAAGTTTGTAATGTTCTTTTGGGCCAACCTTATTTATGGAAACATCATGTTGTATATGATTCTAGGCCTCGTAGTGTTATTATTACTTTGAACAGGAAATTTTACATGATACCTGAGGCAGTCCCTCCTGGTGATATTTCATTGATCTCCGTCAAGCAATGCAGGAAGGTCATCTATCAGACCGAGAAATTTGTCTTCTTCATAATTCACTCTAAGAGTGAGAAAAATATTGTAGCCACATCCAGGGCCTCCATGACCAATCTCTCCACACAACAAAATCAAGTGGATAAGGTCATGGAAGAATACTCAAATATCTTCTCCTTTCCTATAGGGGTACCTCTACACTGCTAGGTCAAGCATCCCATCGATCTGACCCCAGGCACACCTCTACTCAATGGGTCATTCTATCACCTCTCTTTGTTGTAAAATGAGGAGATCAAGAGGTAGATCCAAGAACTACTCCACAAGGGGCACATCCATCCCAAATCATCGCCTTATGGGAGCCCAATCGTGCTGGTGCAAAAGAAAGACAGGACCTGGCAACTCTGCATTGATTATCGGGCCCTGAATAAAATCACAGTCTAAAACCGGTACCCGATTCCCCGAATTGACGACCTCCTTGATCAGCTCACCGGGGCCAAATACTTCAGTAAGATTGATCTGAATTCTGGCTACCATCGGGTCCCAATAGAATAGACAAATGTATGGAAGACTACCTTCAAGTCGAAAGAAGGTCTTTTTGAATGGTCGGTCATGCCCTTTGGTTTGAAAAATGCTCCAACAAATTTTATGAGGATGATGGACTATATCCTATGACCTTTCACCAATAATTTTGTAGTGTTGTATCTGGATGACATCCTCATCTATAGAAATACTTGGGCGGAACACTTGCAGCATATTCAACAGGCTCTACACACCCTGCGATAGCACAAACTATATGCCAACTTGGAAAAATGATCCTTCGGCATGGACAGGTTCCATTACTTAGGCTGCATCATTGATCAGCATGGTGTGCATGTGGATCCAGCAAAGATCTAGGTCATCCATGACTAGCCAGCCCCAACCACACTCACTGAACTTTGGAGCTTCTTAGGCCTCACCAATTTCTATCGTAGGTTCGTGTTGGGATTCTTTCATATCGCATGGGCCCTCAGCCAAGTAACCAGGGGTGGAAGTAAGGAAACATTTGTGTGGGGCATGTCCCAACAACAAGCCTTTGATGACTTGAAGAAGTGTTTTTTCTCATCCCTGTTACTTTCATTATCGGACCTGCAACATCCCTTTGAGATTGAGATAGATGCTTCAGACTATGTTGTGGGCATCGTTCTCACACAACACGGCCACCCCATGGCATATCATAGTGAGACACTATCATATGTTGTATGTAAGTACCCTACTTATGAAAGCCTACTGCCAGTGGAGACATTACATTCTTGGGAAGGATATAGTCATCCACACTAATCACAAGCCACTACAGTTCATGCAGACCTAAGGAAAATTGCAGAATGACCACCATCAGAAGTGGTCAACATACTTACAACAGTTCCACCTCAACATCAAGTATAAAACAAGAAGTACCAACTGAGTTGTTGACTGCCTCAGCTGACCTCCAGTCACAACACTCACCATAGTGCTAGACTCTTGCGTCCACGAGACCTCTGGATGGCCCCACCTCTATGAGATAGACCCTGAATTCTTCACCACCTACCAAATGTTGGGAGCCAACTCAGTGGTCGCTAATTTCCATCTTCAAGACGGGTTGTTGTGTCGTCTGGTCCATCTCTATGTTCAATCAAGTGAGCGCACGAATCTGATTTGGGAAGCTCACTACAGTCGGGTGGCAGGACACTTTTGCATTGAAAAGATAGTGGTAGTTCTATAGAAACATTTCTACTCACTGAAACTTCGACAGGATGTCGACAAGTATATCAGGTCCTGCACCACCTGCGCTATTTGCAAACCGACCACTAAGAAACAAGGCCTGTAAACCCCTCTTCCTACTCCTAACATGTCATGGGAATCCATCTCAATGGACTACATGTTGGGCCTCCCATCCACCAAGAGGGGAAATGACTGTGTTTTTGTGGTTGTTGATCTCTTTTCCAAGATGGTGATTCTAGTCACCTACAATAAGAACATCACAACAGAAGCCACTGCCAAGCTCTAATTTGAACGAGTATGGGTACATTTTGGGATCCCACAAAACATTATCTCAAACCTTGATAGTTGGTTCCCCAACTCATTATGGTCGAGCCTTTGGTCACTGTTGGATACCAAACTCACCAAATCCACAGCCTTCCACCCCCAGATAGATGGCCAAACTGAGGTCATCAACCAGATGTTCGTACATATCCTACGCATGTAAAATTCAAAACACCCCTACACATGGGATAAGAGTCTTCCCTATTTCTATCATAGCTACAACTGAGCCCTGCATATCTCAACTTCCCATAGCCCCTTTGATCACATATTTTGCTGACACTGAGGAGATTATGCTTCAAATCTTCCCTAATCATCACATAGAACCTGATAATGCTTCCTGAGACTTCTTCAATTTCTGCAATTCTTAAATTCTTGGAGTACTCTGATCCTATAGATAATATTACTCAATGTATTCTCTGAAACTCCTCCAATTTTCACTCCTTGAATCCTCCCCAAAAAGAGGTTATAAAAAGAATGGTAGACTTTATTCAATTCTGGTCTATTCAAGAGAGTGAACTTGCACAGAATGCCCCACGCTCAATAATTAACATCTGATTCTGAAAATTGCACACAAGAAACTAAAGTCCGTACTCTTTCCAATGAAATTTGTCCCACTTCATTTGGATTCCCAATGAAGAAGTTATGACTGTTTTACCAGGAACACATGTTTATTGACTAGCTTCAGGACTGGTCACAAACCCTATCTTCCACAGAGTGTATCTCCATAATTATAGTGAATCAAGAGCTGAAATTTTTACCAGAGGTACCTTGATATGTCTTCTCAATACCATAGTGATTTC
>ML842735.1:25551-39329 GCA_009831015.1 Picea engelmannii
TCAATCGGAGTTTGTATGAGAAAGTTATGCCTCCCACAAGTTGACCTACCGTATTGATCACCATGGTGCAAGTGGATGCCATGTCAACCTCCATTACTTAGACATGTGGGTCTAGCCACATAGTGTATTTTATAAGAACATTCTAAAAGGTCAAAAACCTTATTACAATTGAAGGTTGAGGAAGTCAAAAACCTACCCCTAGATGGTTATCCTACTATGTTAAATATCGTACCATTAGGAGAAGAAGGGGCTCCATTATTTTTCATTGTATCTTATTCCATAATTCAGACAAACATTGAAGAGTGTTATTTTGTGAGCATAACAAAGGAGGAGATATTTTGTAGCAGCCATACAAGCCATAGGTCAAAGGCCACTCCACAGAGAGTGCCTCTTTCTTTGTACTTGCATCATTTTTATACCAAAGAAAAGAGACCAGAGTAGCCTCACCTTCTAGTTGGGTTTTCTCCCATATTGGGTTTCCCAGTTCATATCTTGTGTTTGTTTGTGGATGGTGCGATTTTATTTTACCATTTTCTTTTTTTTTCATTTTATCTATTTAATGCATAAGAAGAAAAATCATTAACTAAACCTTTTGTAAATCTAAGGGAAAACAACCTTAATAATAAAGATTTCAATTATTTATCATATTTGTTGTGACAAATTGTTCCAGCGGAATATCCACGGTAGTTTATAAATCATATTGGTATCATAGAAAGTTTTTCTTTTGGATATTTGTTGGAATTTGTAGGATCTACGAATCTTCTTAAAGAGAAGTTGCAGAAACCCTATCCATGGCAGATGCATTTGTTCATAATAACCCTCGAGATCTAGCCAAAGAGAGATTTGAGCAGTTTGAAGCACACGTTGTCGATATCAGTTGCAATACGAACCTCCTCATGGAGGCTCTAGAAAATTAGCTCAGACCGTTCGAAGATGATAGAGGCTCTAACTCAAAGATCGGATCGGAGGGGAAATCAGGAGATCTGGAAGACTCAGGGAAGGAGTCACGGAAAGAATCTGAGAAAGAGCAGTCGAGTTCGAGTGTTGTTAACCCTTCACAAACCTTATTCAAGATGGAATTGAAAGTGGACTTAAATCCATACCAAGGTGAGATCTATGTGTTAAAATTGAATCAATGGTTGCAACAACTCAAAGTTTGTTTTAGCGTTCATCGTATAGATGAGGGGAAGAATATTGCATTTTCTATATTGAAGTTAGATGGCCATGCTTTAACCTGGGGGGAAATCCACATGGAAACACTTAGGCTAGAGGGTGATCCATCAGTAACTAGGTGGGAGGACTTCAAAATCCTCATCAATTCCCAATTCTACCTTATTGGGTATGTAGAGAAACAATGGATCCGGTGGCACTACTTCAAGAAGAGGAAAAGGTTGAGTGTATAGGAGTACACCACTAAGTTCAGAAAGATGGCCACCATGTTGGGTATCTCTCCCAATAACCTATATGTACTCCTCAGGTATCTTGGGGGTTTACACAATCATCTACGAAATCATGTGATGGTCTTCAAGCAAAGGAAAATGGATTAGGTGTGCGTACAGGCACAGTACCTGGAAAACATAGGCCAAATGAAAGGGAAGCCAACTAATTTGAAGCAGAAAGAGCACTATGAAGCTTCCAATGAGGGGAAGAAGAAGTGGAAAGGGGGAAAAGATAAAAATATAGTATCCATTTCACATCAAAGTAAATATATTAACAACCATTGAAATATTTGCAGCATTGATGACAACACCAAGGAAAAATGTTGGAAACTACATCCAAAGATGAACCCAAAGAATCGCAAGAAGGAAGGAAAGAAAAAGAACCTTCTAGCCACAGATTCAAGAAATCAATTTGAAAGCAGCTCGGATATGGATGAAAATATTGTCTGCACATCTGTGCAGAAGGAGGTGAATTTGAGTATCCTTCGTCACCATGAAGAGAGGGAGATGAAAAATCTCTTGCACATAAAGATTCAAGTTAAGAATACCAAGATAGATGCTTTGTTCAAGTCTAATTCACAGGCCAATCTCATAGAAACATATCTGATCAACAAGCTTGGATTGGAGGTTCATGATCATCCTAGACCCTATCCATTGGTTTGGGTAAATGTAATTTCCCTAATCTAAACACCATTTGTAGTTGCACATATACGTTGGTGAGTCATTGATAACAAGTGCAATTGTAATGTACATATAGGTTGGTGAACCCAGGTACCAAATTTTGGGTTTTGCACGCACCTATGGAGTGCACAAGGTTTGTTATCAAAGAAAAAGGTACACACATTCCATAGTGTCGTGTATACCTAAGCTAGTGCATTTGGATTGTGCATCAAGGGAAAGTGTGCATATTCCACAGTGTTGTGTGCACAAAGGTAAGTGCGTGGGAATGATTGTGATGTATATATGTGTGTGTGTGTGTGTGTGTGTGTGTGTGTGTGTGTGTGTGTGTGTTTTGAGGTTGAAGAGACTGTGTGACTATTGGGTTGGTGAGCCAGGAATTAAATAGGCCAATGAGCCTATTCTTTTATAGTGTATCACACTCAAGTTATTAATATAATATTGCATCGTTGCACGTAGATATACTAAGACAAAAATAGATGGGGGGCTAACTCCATCACAAAAAGGAAAAGGGGGGGGATCTTTTAATAATATTTCTGAAAATTGTAACCTTACGGATATATTATTTATCCTAAGTTTCTGAGGGATGGGAACAAGTCACCAAGTGGCTTAAAGCTACTTCCAAAGGTGACAAGTGTCAAATTGAAGGCATGCAATATATATTGTTGGCCTTAGTGTATTTTGGGGGGGGGATGCATTATTCCATTATCCATTATGGGGTAAGGATTATTCATGTTCCAGTCTCTCATGAGAGGAAGGGGGTTGGATTGTATCGAAAATATGATTATTACCTTATTTGCATAGAGAATCTTGTAAGGAATTGTGGTGTTGTAATCAGATTTTGTTGTGGAAGAAGCGGGTTGTCATATGGTTGAGGAAAAGATATGAAATAATCTTACTCAAGAATTTTTCAGAGTTTACTTGGCTAAAGAAAAGTAGACAGGAATATCACCCTATGTTTATAGCCAACAAAAATAACATCCTAACTCACAAGTATTAATTATGAGTTCTTAGGCTAGTCTTTTATCAACAAAAATATTGTTGGAAGTTCACTTTCTATGTAATTTTCTGAATATAATAGTTGCTTAAATAAATGTAAGAATAGAAGTAAAGACACTAAGATGATAATCAAGACAGAAGAGACATAAAGAAATCCTTTATTTCATTCCAATTCACCAAAGAGTCATTTTCTTTACAAAATCTCATACATAAATCTTGGACCAAAGTCAAACTTAGACATCCCCGATGGAACATACAAAAGGACCTCTGATAGAAAATCAAAACTGAACTCTAAAATCTAGATCATCTTGCCACAGATTGTTTCCCACTCGACTCTGCACAATAGCCTTTATCGGTCATGAAAATTAATTCACAAACAGACAAGTCTACACAAACTATCAAAGATAGATCAACACCTCTGAAAAACAAGTGCCTGAATGATTTGATTCAGCCCTGAATATTGTTGTCTACAATAAGACCCTTCTATCACAAAAGATAATTAGGCTTTGATGAATATATGAATGAATGAAAATTGAACTATCTCAACATAACTCAAAGAGAAAACCTTAACATGCTTTTGCTTCTATCCTCCTCTTCTTCCTCCCTTCATTTTTTCTTTTAACAAATTAGAATTGGTTGAAGAAGTTGAACCAACTCATTAGTTAAGTTAATTAAAAGACTCAACTAACTTTAGTTAGGGGGAAGAGTAATAATTATAATTAAGGATCATAATTAAATAATAAATAGTAGGTGGGACCCCTTGTGACTCCCTTTAGTTCATAACAATCACAACAATCATTAGTTAAGAAAAACACACCTCCTTGTGTCTCCCATCAACATATTTAATTTTGGTAATTTAAACTCATGAAATTTGAAATTATTTCAAAAATAATACTCATATATCCAAAATAAACATGTTGTCCAAAGATTCCTAAGTCAACTATCATAAAACAATAGATATAATAAAAAACTCAAAAGCCATATTTCCCAGTTTGTGATGCAACCCTTCCTTGGTTGTTGTTGTCACCTCTTGATTTTCCTAAATTTTCCTTTGGTTGTGCAGATCCTTTAGGCTTAATCTCGTTGATCACGTGGGAATAATCGTCCCTCAAATGCATCCGGGAAGACACAGATTTGTTAGAGCCATTTGAGGGTAAGGAGGGGGTAGCAGCGGATTTTCCTTTATCAAGGGCATGGTGGGCCTCATATTTTAATCTCTTGCTAGCATGGGAGGATTGCACTGGCCAGTGGTCCGGGGCAGCTTGGGAAAAGGGGTTAACCGGTGGAGGAGCAGGCAAAGACAAGTTGGGCCAACCATGATGTTGGGAGACTGTCGGGTGGATGATCTCCTGCCATCCATCATTTTCAGGGACTTCAGGTTGTAATGAGACATGAGGAGGTATAGGGATACCGAGTGCTAGCGAGGCATGGAAAGGAGGCCTAGGTTGGCTTATTCCCTGCCCAATCCAATTAAATAATTAGGCATGAAACAATTGGCCAAGCTCTTCTGAATCAGTGTCAAAATGTATGGAGAACCTAGGCCTTCTTGGGCCTCAGTTCCAGTTACCTCTACCTCTGTTTCCTCAGCCATGGCTTCCTTAACTGAAAAAACTCATCCTGCATGCGTGATCAATTAGAAAACAGTCTTCTAAATAACCATACATGACAATTCTTAAAAAATATGAAATATATTTGGCTCAGAATGTATCAGACTCATGCAATCCAATCCATACAAATTGTTTTATTATTAATCAATGAGAAGGGGAGTGAAAAAGGTCATGGGATATGTGAGGGGTTTGTAATGAGCGAAAATATGATATAATGAAAAGGGAGAAGACATGGTCACTGCTCAATGACAACAACAATCAACTGTAAATAAAACCAATAAAACCTCACTGTAATCCACACAAGCCATTGCCACTTCCATCCATTTTAGCACAGAAATTCCTTGATTGTAATCAATCTCAGAACAGAGAGTGAAAAATGATTATGGGAGGTGACGGGTTTTGTAATTAGCAGAAAGTGAAATAATGGAAGGGAGAAGGATGATTATTTTTCATGGAATTGATTAAGTTATCCGTAAAACATTATGCGAAAGGAGATGCGTAAACCGTCAATCACTTGACTAAATAATATTTTTTGTGTATTTAACTAGTTCATTGTTCATAATCAAATATCCAACACAGTACCATCAAAAAACAACAAGCATCCTATACAATATGTAAAAAGGATTTTGTTCCCTTATTTTCCTCCTACAACAATTTCCAAACAGTATCCATCCCACTCTGTTAACCATCGAAAACAACCACTGCCCATGTGTTTATTCAATCCACAACCATACTCAAAAGTCATGTTTTCAAAATAATAATGAAGTCATTATTACCGTAATAGAGCCCATCAAAAGCAATGATATTTGTTAGCATATATATAGGCAGAAACCAAAGAACCAATATCAAACTGCAACCCGAATTGATATTCAAATATACAACCAACAACCATCGTTTAGACACTAGCTATGCACAGGGTAACTTGCCCAGACAATGTAATTCTACCACTGTACAAAAAAAAAATTAGTATGGCTTAAAGAGTTGGGCCATCTATCCAACATGACAAATCCTCAAAAACATGACCTTCATAACAAATGATTGATAAACATGATTAAAACTCTGTGAAACCCAATCTATCCATACTATACACAGTGCGGAGCCACCCAAAAAACATGATGCAATATTTCCATTTTACCAAACCAAACACACAATCATGGCAGTAGCTCAATTTATTTCTAGCTCATCAACCCAACACAGTATTACTTTGATTTAGCCCAACTGTGATCAACCATGTCGTGCAATTTTAGGCTTAAACAATCAAACAATCATAAGGATATAGTTCCCAAAATCACCCGGTTCAATAATCATTCAACCCCAAGAGAAAACCCCAGTTACCACGACCATTATTTATTTTGAAAACACACAACGCGACATGAGAAACGTCAAGAATTTTCAACAATGCTAGATAAACATTCAAATAATCATCAGTGCAAATACTAGTGACTGTGTATCTACCAAACAACTCATCACTGTCTTAAAAAATCAACAACCTAACAAGTTGTAGCAATGACGCATACCCATGCATCCAATCGAATCAGGGCAGAGGCCCTTTCCATTAACAATACTAAGCTATCAACATAAGGAGAGTAACTGTGTTTTTTGAAATTGCAACTGGTAATTTATGGTTTACCACTATTATAATCGAGCCAGTGACTACATACCAACCAACACGACTATCATACGACCATCTAGGAGAGATTGTTCTCAAAATAGTCGACAATTATACAACCATCCAACAACAATCGAGTCATAAAAAAACAGGTCAGGCTGGGCTTCTTGAACCATTTCCATATTAGAGGCTGAAGGTTGTTCTGTAGTCAACACGAGGAGAGCAGATCCACTCTTTGTAATGGAAAAAATGCCAAGGCCATGGTGTATACAGGATGAACCGAGACTCATTCGTGGTCGGGCACAAATCCATGACAGGGGCCATAACCGAAAGGTAGGGATCTAATTTTCCCTGAAAAAGGTTACTTAATGCACACAGGTTATAACCCTTGTTCCCTTCGATCAACAATCACAGCACAAAGGCAAAGACAGGGTGGAGGAATAACAGGAACCTCATTTCGTGACCCCTGGTGGTGCAATCAACCAATGTCGAAGTGAACAAAACATAGTGATGCAGAAAACCTCTTACCATTAAACACATGAAATACTGAGATTGGATTTAGTGACAGTGTGTGAAGATAGCTATCCACCCAAGACTAAACAAAAACCCTCCAACCAAACAGTAGTGATAACAAGGAGCCATCACCCAAGAAGACCAATAACCTCAACGAACTCAAAATTGTTACAGAAAGAACCATCCACTCTTCATTCCAAGAACCCAAATTTCACACAGTTGCAACAATTAGGAAAACACAAACCCATACACCTGATCTAGTAATCATTTCATAACCAGAGAAGAATCATGAATGGCCAAAAAAAGACATACCTGTAATCAAATTTCTTAAAATGAGAGTTGGTCGAGTGGTTCTTCCCTACTAAAATTATGGATCATAACCACAACAGCAAGATCAAACAATAGCCCGATTAGGGTGGCGGCTAACAGGAGGGGTAAAGGTGACATGAAGTAAATTCACATCACCTCCACCCACAATTCATTTACTCATCAGTACATGCCAACCAGCTTCCAATTAACACCATTAATTTAACTCTGCATTGGAATCTGCATAGGTTACTTGCCAAATGCGCTTTCCATATCATATATCCAATTTCTTAATATATAAATCAAACAAAATTGCATAACCATTAATGTTCACCACCTTGTCAAATGAGGCACCGACGTTCAATCTATCCAAATATACCATATGTATATCAGACACATAATTCAATTAACCATTGCATAACCATTATCACTATCACCTTGCCAAGTGCACCACCAACATCTCACACCATATGCATATTAAACATGTAATTTAATCACAATTTCATAACCATTTACTTGCTAGCTAGGGCTTAACAATAATCATCAAGTACTTTCATTCATGTAGTATAGTTAGGATAGCTTTAGAATCTTCCCCTTACAATTGTTTCTCCTTTCCTTTAAGTTATTCACATGTGATATTGCAGAACTAGGTCCCCTTCCCTTGCATTTGTTCTAGTATTTTGCCTCTCTCAAAACTGCCCTTCATGTAATTTTACTAACATGTTTGTTATGCAGGTGTGATAAGAACATATAGAAATGACATTAATGAATAACATAGGTTGTAGTAACATAAGGAATCAACACTTCATAAGCTCAATTCATAACCAATAACAACAAGTTCTTCATCAACCATGTGATCCGTGTCGCGCATCATTTCAACATAAAAAATGAATAGATCTTCTCTCCAATAGTTCAAGGGGGTCCCACCTAATAGTATTATTTAGTTTTTATAATAATAGGCTTTACCAATAATTTGCGAAAGAAACTTCGTTGACGTTTTCAATCGTCAACAAACTGACGACTCCACAAGGAAATTTGTTTTTAACAGATTTAGAACTCCGGACTCATGGTTTTGTGGACCAAAATAGTAGGTCAAAAAAACATAACTCGTATGATTATGCAATAGGGGGAAGTGAGCGGATTTAATGGAAATATGACCGGGAATTTGGGAATAATTCATGAAAAGTGTTACGTATGAAGGGTTTTACCATTGTATGCATAATCATTTGACTAGAATTTGCTCTCTAAATTTTAGGAGGAAAATTTTTTAGAATTTCTCTTAAAATATCGATGGATGAAGAAATGGAAAGAAGAAGTGGGAGATAGCCAATTCTTTACAAGATAGCAGCGGAAAAATGTAACAATTTCAAGGGTCCTTCAGAGGAGCATCATAACATCTGTGTAAGATTGATTGCTATTAACTGACAATGCTTTCCAGGAGTGTCATTTTGGCAAAATTGATCCAACATCCTATTTGACCAAATTTATTAAAAGATAAGAAGAAACCAAATCATGACTGAAGTGAAAATGCAGAACTAAGCAATAGAAATAAAAGATATAAATCAATCATAGCAGGGAAAAATAAAAAACCTAACTTAGAAAGTAGCAATCAAAGTACTGTAAAGCGGAGAAAAGAAGCACAAAATTTGAAAGAAGATCTAGGCTACTATTATACAACAAAAACCAGACAGCATTAGAACTTCTCACGTTGGTTCCTCCCAATATTTCAAGTGAGGGTTGTCAGTGTTGTAGAGAAACAATTGCTCTTGTAATTCTTTTGAGATATAAGAATTTGTATCCAAGGAAAAAGAAATTGGGAAGGGACCGATCACTTGGAAATCTGATGAAATCATCAGTCCCTTTTCACGCACAATTATATCATAAAGATAGAGATGAAGACTGACCAATTCATCGAGAGTTATGCATGTAGTTTTCTTAAAAGTAATACCTGTATCAAGTGATCTAAACAATCATCATTTGTAAGGCATGGTATCGCAATTAGCAATGAAAGTGGTTTTGTGAACATTTTTCCCTTCTACTTTGATTCTCTTGTAACCAAACAGACTATCATGAAAGGGTCTTAACTGTGACTCTACAACCTGTTGCAAAAATATTTCCATATTGGGAGGGGAAAAGAGATTTCTTAGAATTGCTTGCTTGAAAGTTTGAAGACTAATACAAGTTCTGATATTATCAGTGGTCCCCGAGGCCGATTTCCAAATTGGACCCAATCAGGGTGGGCTGAAAAAAAACATTTCATCCCTTAAGAAAAATCTCAAATCCCTTCGAAAGGGTGCTTTCGTTGTAGAGTTAACAAGTTCTTGTTTTTTCCTAGTTAGTTTCAAAATATGTTGAACAGGACCAGGATCAAAACCACAGAGATCCTCATAAAACCAAGAAAAAACCTTTTGGGGTTCATTGAGTAACTCAGTGAACCTCATCTCTTCCTTACCGGAACATTGGACATTTATTTTAATGTTCGTTGAACATTCAAATGTCCTAATGTTCAGGAGGATGGTTTCAATCACCCTCTTCCATAACTCCTCTTCTCCTTGTTTTTCTTTATTGCCTACAACACTCAAAGAAAATGAACTCTCAAGAGGATTCAAACCCTCAGGAATATTATTATTTTCTACAAATATAATCTCCTCGGGCTCAAGAGGTTCATTTTGAATGACATCACAAATTCTCTCATCGTTAGGGATGGCCTTCTAAGATCCTTCATTTTCATAAATGTATGGACGATGTAGAGATTGGAAAGCACAATCAGGACTTCGAGGTAAGATTTTCTGAGTAGGAGAGGTTGCAAAGACAGCTAACCAATCATCTATTGAATTCAAATCCTTCTTAACATGAGTGATGTTGAAATATAGAAGTTTCAAGACAAGTGCCCAAACAGTTTGGTAGTATTGTTCCATCAGCTTGTCGCTAGGAGAGAATGTCTTACGTATCAGGTTCACAACAAGCTCAGAATTTCTGAAAATTGAAAGGTGACCACAACCAATATTAAGGGAATTCTCAATGCCTAACAACAAAGCTTTGAATTTAGTGGCATTGTTTGAACAAGCAAACTCCAAACTGTATGACAGATTATGAATTTTTCCTACAGGGGAAACCAAGATAATACCATCCCCGTTACCTTTGTTAGAGTGTGAACCATTAAAGTGCATATGCCATAATTCATCATCTGAATCAATTCCTTCCAGAGGAATATTATCCTCTTCAACAAAGATGGAATACACTCCTATGTCTTCTTCTATATAGTTTATGCTTGATTGCGGAACACTCTTTATGTAGGGTTAAAGTATTCCTTCTCTAAGGACTATAATATTCATACCATTTCGACGAATGGATAAATGTGTCCCGTTGAGTGAGAGGTATCCACCTGTTAGGGCTTGCCAATCTCTCCCCAAGATAATTTAATAATTTCTCACACGCATATCAATCACCTGAATGTTGAAGGTTGTCCTTATCTCAAGATGAGCGCATAAAACCAAGGTTACATCTTTAATCTCACCTATGGTTGTTTGTTGTATACTATTATAGGATATCATGCTTCTGGAATTTCCGTTTGTACATGACAAGCCTAGCTCTTCCATAATAATCTTCGACATGACACTTGGGCCTGAACCACCATCAATGAGGCAACAATGGGAAATCTTATCCATGATATTTACAAAAATATAAAAAGGGGGGTTTTTTACAGGGTGTCTAAAGTTATGTACACCTACTTTATTTACAAAGCAATCTTCTTCATCTACCTCTTCAGAAAGATTGGCTACAACAGAAGATTTTCCTTCCGTGAATTGTTTCAGATGCATTTGTTGTTTAGGGAAGGCAACCATGTCTAGGAGGGTTTCATCTGCTTTGATGTTGGCCAATTGATTCAAGATATTGTATTTGTAAGAGGGAAGAGGGGGAGTGATTCCTTGACTTTCAGGAATTTTAGGAACCTGGGGTGCAACACCGATTGAGAATGAGCTCGGGTTAGAAGAACTGTGAGGAGGATCAAATTTACCCTTGGGAGCATAGGCTTTGTTCCTAGTGTTAATAACCATGACATCCTCTCTCTCCGCAAATTCTAGGACAACAATCGTAGCTTCTGGTATCTTACCAAAGATCTTATCTCTGGCACTCTTCTTTACCTCACATGTGGTTTATTCGTGGTGCTCCTCACAAAAGTTACACCAACTCCGAGGCAGGATAGCTTTAGGCTGAAAATTGTTTTCAACTGGATTTGTAAAGGGGGTTGCAGAAGAGGATGAATCTCCAGGGGTGAGAGGGGAGACAGTACCCTTCCGCTCAAATTCTATCATACGATTGTTCATACCTTGTGATAGTTGTAAGAGAGCGGACATGTCTGTCTGTCTAACTGATTCTCCTTGGAGAAGACCAGTTCTTTCAAGATTTTCTTCATACTCTGAGCAAGTATGCAGAGAGAAAATGAGATTATCAATAGCATTTTCTTCAAGCCTATGACGGTAGGGAGAAAGTAATACATTGTAGTAATGCATGAAATCCACTTGGTTCTGAGGGCGGATAAGTTTGGGGATTTGATTGTACAACTTGGTGAAACACAAGTTGAAATACTTGATGGTCTCACCATCTTTATAAGTGATGTTATTGTATTCCCTTAAATTCTTGGCAAGGCTTTTGGATTGCCTGTAAGTGGACCGAAACCAATAGATTAACTCCTCCCAAGTAGATAGGATCTTAGGAGAAAGGTCAAATAAATCAATCACAGCCTTTCCTTCCAAGGAATTGACAAACAAGTGGATGCAGGTGTCATTGTCGTTGGCCCCTATGTTATGACAAGCATTAGAAAATGCCACTAGGTGTTCATTGGTACTGACAATGTTATTTCCTGAAAACTTAGGCAAATTATCTTTAAACTTCGGAAGTGGGCAAGAGCAGGTGCTAGGTTAAGAGGAGAGGACACATGCCACTGTGTGGTTGTGGAATCTTCTTTGAACTTAAAAAGCCCATACTTTTTAATGACTTTGGTGGGATTTGTAGTAGATTGGATAGGGGTATGATGGTTGTACAAGCTACCAATCACCGATGACAATGAATATTGGGAATATGGATAACTTCTAGTGCCACCAGATCCACCACTAGATGCCATATTGTGGATGATAGATGAGGAGAAGAAAGACGAGCTGGATGAATCAGATAGAGTTCTTCTTAGATAACTTTGTTGGGAAGATAACACAATGTTTCTTCTTCCTATTTAAGCAATAGGATTGACTTCAGGTGACAAGCCTCTTCTTCTTCTAGAAGCACGAGAGTCTAAGGACATGAAAGAAAGACCAAGGCTCAAAGAAACAAAATTTCACTGTTGATTTCTAGGTTGTCTACGTCTAGCCTCCAACTATTCTTGAGTACTAATATCTCATTCAATTTCTGCCCAAGAATGGTTAAGTTCGGCACAGGTATTGGCAGTGTCTAGAATGGTGTTAAACAGGTTCAAAGAAATGTTGGTCTAGTCTTGAAGACCGGGCTCGATATTTGGTTGTCTTGCAACAGGAACAGTCATTAATAGAAAAACAGTCAAAGAATCAAATTCAGAAAAGAAAGATGTATCGATGAAAATCGAATATAAAAATTAACCGAAGAGATATCAAACATCTCCCCAGTATGGTCGCCAAATAAATGTTGAGGAAAAGATATGAAATAATGTTACTCAAGCATTTCCAGACTCTACTTGGCTAAAGCAAAGTAGACGAGAATATCACCCTATGTTTATAGCCAACAAAAATAACATCCTAACTCACAAGTATTAATTATGAGTGCTTAGGCTAGTCTTTTATCAACAAAAAGCTTGTTGGAAGTTCACTTTTTATGTAATTTTATGAATATAATAGTTTCTTAAATAAATGTAAGAATAGAAGTAAAGACACTAAGATGATAATCAAGATAGAAGGGACATAAGGAAATCCTTTATTTCATTCCAATTCACCAAAGAGTCATTTTATTTACAAAATCTCATACAGAAATCTTAAGCCAAAGTCAAACTTAGACATCCTCGATGGAACATACAAAAGGACCTCTGACAAAAAACCAAAACTGAACTCTAAAAGTTGGATCAGCTTGCCACAAATTGCTTCCCACTCGACTCTGCACAATAGCCTTTATCAGTCATGAAAATTAATTCACAAACAGACATTTCTACACAGACTATCAAAGATAGATCAACACCTCTGAAAAACAAGTGTCTAAATGATTTGATTCGACCCTGAATATTGTTGTCTACAATAAGACCCTGCTATCACAAAAGAGAATTAGGGTTTGATGAATATATGACTGAATGAAAACTAAACTATCTCAACATAACTCAAAGAGAAAACATTAGCATGCTTCTTCTTCTATCCTCCTCTTGTTCTTCCCTTCCTTTTTTCTTTTAACAAATTAGAATTGGTTGAAGAAGTTGAACCAACTCATTAGTTAAGTTAATTAAAAGACTCAACTAACTTTAGTTAGGGGGAAGTGTAATAATTATAATTAAGGGTCATAATTAAATAATAAATAGTAGGTGGGACCCCTTGTGACTCCCTTTAGTTCATAACAATCATAACAATCATTAGTTAAGAAAAACACACCTCCTTGTGTCTCCCATCAACATATTTA